>JABSTB010001073.1:0-68418 GCA_013756995.1 Neonectria neomacrospora | reverse complement strand
TAGTTCTCTTTATAATATTTCTCAAAGTCGACTGAGTAGTGACTTTCATGCCCATTAAGGATCAGAAGATAATAGCAACTAATTAATCAGGCCTTTATATACTAGTTAAAGTACTTAAGCCACTCAAGACCTATCTTATTATCAGTCTAGCTATTTTAAGTCGTCGCAATAGCCTAATTGCCCGGGAGGTTGCTTTCCCAGTATTAGCTGGTGAGGTGATATTAGCCCGCAACCACGATGAACAGCTAGATTGCCCAGCCTTCTACATTAATTGCCTAAATAACTATAACCTATTCTCAGTTTCTAGGCTAGACTGATTTTAGTTTTCTATGCCTTTCTATACCTATAATAACTATACTACTTATAATTAGGCCTATTATAAAGCTAGTCTTATTAAAGTTATAGATATTAACTAGAGTAATACTATATTTTATAATTATATTCTCTATAAGTAAGAACTAATTATAAATAATAGTTAGATCTTTATATTTAGCTCTCTAATAGTTATATTTATAAAAAAAACATATCTTAAGCTCTAGATATTACCTAATGAAGTTAGAAGCCTAGCACTTGCCAATAGGTAGTGCATTACAGTTAGCAAGTAATCAATTAGCTATTTCTTTAATACTATATAGTTAGAGGGGAAATCCTCATAAATCTAGATTGAGAATGAACTGAATAATAATCTATTCCTCTAGATTAGATAGTTTACGTGATTTCGGGATAGTATTATATGTAGAAAGAATGCCCTTCTGCCGGCGCCATAGCATCATATGACCAACTTTATAGATCTCTGCGGCGCGTTGGAGAGTTAATTTTGGGTCATTCTAAAGGGCCTGAAGGGCAAGAAGGGTTCTAGCCTCAGTATTTTGGTCTGATATATTTGGTGGTTGAGAATCAATTGATTAAATAGAGATGATGTAGGTTGAGGGATTTTTGTCACGCTCGCTTGTTTGTCCCACTCGCTTATCATGTACGTTATATGGTATTGCTTCTTTACAGTCCATGTTTTTCAATGGGGGTTAATATTTTCAAAATGAAGGCAAGTAGTAGTAGTTATTGCACAATTCTCCTTTATAAATGACTGGGATAGTACACTTGGCAGCCGAACGAAAAGAGACAGACAAATTTCACACGACGACAACGAAATATAATCCGTCATTCTCTACCGTAAACAAATTCATAGATACCTGACTGAAGAAAGTTCTTGCCCTGTTGGGGACTTCGCATCTCCAACTCATCACTAGCCCTCCGAGGAACAGTCACTTCACCTTCGCAATGCATCGCGCCCTTATCCCTCTTTCGAGATACCAGGTTGCGAGAAACATCGTCACTGTCCACACCAAACGGGGAAAAATCGGATCGGCTGTAATGACCGTGACAATCAGAGGCCCCCAGAATCTCCTTTCGGGGGCCTGGTAAAGGTAATGGCTGTATATAGTTGACGGCCGGATGGAAAGCTTGCCGAGGTCATCTCGGCCTCGAGACTTGTTGTAGCTTGTTTCCTCTGGTCCCATCTTTGCGTTCAGACCGGTTTTACTTCATTGGAGATCTTCGTGTAATTCTGTAATAGGTCTTCATGATCTGGTGGCAATAAGTTCGGGGCGTGGTCTTTACCAAGGCCAGCAAGCACTGCTGAGTAGAAGTATTTCTTATATCGGTTCACAGCATCCCGAATTACGGGCAAGTTTGGGTCTTTTGCAAATTTGATGGGATTTGAGTCGTATTCGACTTTGTTGACTGGAATCGGGGCTGATTGATCTGGGTCTCCATTCGTCTTGAAGAAACTCAAAGACGAAATGTCGCGATACCTTGACGGACTGGTTATGTGCAGTGATATGTGAGACTAGGACAGACCGTTCTAATTTGAGCAAACATTTCGTTTCTTATAACAGGCTTACAGTTCTAGACAAATGTATCAGGTGGACATGGCGAGTAAGATGGTGTAACAAGACTCTAGACCAGCGTGAAGGGTTCCCTAGTGATGTGCTCTAGCCGTCAGGACGTGGCACAACTGAGAAAGCTTAAAATACAACTTTAAGTGAGGCAGCTTGCTCAGCTTCTCAGCTGCGAGCGATTATTTTTGCCCTGTTCGGAGGGAGTCTTGACTGTCCTACCATATGGATGACATCTAAAGCCACTACTCCATTGCCTTATCTCGCCACTTTCCGTCTTCCAAGGGAGCTTCGACATGGGCAGTCATGCTGCTGATCACAGGTTGAAGGAAAGCCGTCACTGAATGATGAAAGTTCGTATTAGCAGGTGTCGACGAACAAGAAATTGAAAAAGGGGATACGAAATAAACTGACGGCCAGCAGTAACTAATCCTATCACAGCATTGGCGATCCACACAAAACGAAATGATCGGGCTATCATCAGCTTGAGGGCATGCTCCGCTGCAACGAGAATGACAGGCGTGACGCCGACAATGGTTGCGAGGCCAGTAGTATCACCAGAAATGAATTTAGCAACAAAGTTGTCCACCGAAGAGCTCGGCAATCCGGCTTTTATGACGGCACCTGCAACTGATGGAACCTGGTTGGCTGTCTATCTGTTAGCGAAACAGTTGAAAACGGACGGGACCGAAATATGAACCTTTCACGTAGTTGCCATTTATGGTTGCAAAAATGGTAATTCCAATGATACCACCCAGTGCTCTGATAGAAGCGAGCAAGGTTCCAGCTGTTCCCCTATGATTTATGTTAGTCTGAATTTCCATACAGTCATTTATGGCACCTACAGTAAGTGCGATGGGACTGCATATGTCAAAACCACAGGTGGAATAACAGTTGTGACGCCGACACCTAACCCAATGAGACCGGTGAATACGAGCATGATGGCGGCTCGAGATGGAGTAACCAAGGCCAAAAGACCGCAAAACAGCGTAATAAGCAAAACAGAGGAGACTAGAAGGAGGCGATAATGTTTGAGAACCCCAAGGACGTAAGACGAGACTAAGATCCCACCAATCAAGCAGACGTTCAGCGGTAGCTATGTGATAATATCAGTCCCGACGTTGCTATGGTCAATTGAAGAGATAAACGTACCAGGTAGATGCTGACCATGACAGGATCATGCGTAAAGAGGCCTGCAACTTCTTGTGGGAGGAATACGTTGACGCCGTAGAGGAGCATGCCATCAATAAAGGAGACAGACAAAATTAGTAGGAAGTTTCGGGATTCCAAAAATCTGTGGTCGATAAGACCATCTCTGCGCCCATAGGTTTCTATGAGACGCGGGTTTTAGAAGAAGAGTAATGGTCGCGGGATAGATGATACACATACCATAGATACCGAACCCAACGAGAAATGCGGCTCCAAGTGCCAAGAGCGACACCACCTTCGAGTCGTTCCAGGGATACGCATGACCACCCCAGGTGAGAGATGTTACAATCATGACGATACCACACACGAGCAAGAAGATTCCGACAATGTCAACAGATTTCAGCACCTCATTGGTGCTAGATTCGCGGCGGAGTCGGGGTGGCGGTGGACGATATAGGGCGACGATTCCAAGCGCGCAGGTGCCGAAAAAGATGGCGTTGAGGTAGTACACCCAACGCCAACCGGATCCGGACATCTTAGCAAAAGCACCAGCTATTTAAGGCGTCAGCCAGATCATAGAACTCCTTGTGCTCCAGCAATATTACGGGAAAGGGCCGCATGGTTGTTCTTACCCACTAACAAGACGGCAATGGCCATGACTCCATTTATCGAGCCCATCAAACCTTGAGCAAAGCTTCGTTGTTTCGCGAGAACTATCTCCATGCTGGCTGGGATGACAAGCAGCTGAGAACTGTATCAGCAGTTTTCCACAAGTTGTGTACCCCAATCTGCAACCTGAGACACTTACAAAGAGGGACGAAGCAACACCAGTGATTGCCTGACCAACAATGATACCCTCAACAGACTTTGCAGTACCCGACACGACATTTCCCACGACGCCGAACACTCCGCCAGTAAAGATGAACCATCTCTTACCAAAGCGGTCCGCCAATGTGCCCTGGTACTCGTCAGCATGAAAATGCCAACGTCAGTTGTTAGGCCCAGTTGCTGGTAACCTACCCAGACAGGCTGAAGGCCAATGAGGGGAATCAGCGCAGCGTTTGGGATCCACGACGAAATTGACGATCCTCCAAGGGCGTTGACAGCATAGCTGAGGGTGGTTGAAGGGCCAATATTTGCCATAGTGCATGTGCCCCAAGTAATGCCCATGACGATCAGCACAAGATAAGTGCGAGCGGATATCGCGTATGAGGCATCTGGACTCAGCGTTTCAGAGACTTCTATTTCGTCCGTTCTAGCCTCATCGGGTCGGGTCGTGACTCTTTCGAGTTGCGTGGCTTCGACTTTGATATCCATTTGGCGTTTGAAATCTGCTACCAATTTGCAGAGTCCCTTGAGAATAAGGCAATAAGGCAATAACAAAGATGAATGTGGCTTAAGACTGGGAACGCTTCTTTGCTTGATCTTTTCAGGGAGCTTTTGGCCGCTTAAGTAGTCTGGCAATGGGCACCAGCGTCCAATAGGAGAATGGCCGTCGGGATCTGTCATGGATGTTGTGATACTACCCCAGTCTCCACAGAATAAGCCGAGCCGCGGGGTCCGGGGAAGTGCATTTTAGTACCTGACTCTTAGTGTCGAGGTTGTGACATCTCGTGTAGCTCGACAGACGCAACAGACGATGGCTTGATTGGGTGCACACTAAGGGTGAGAGCTCGGGGTTTTCGGAGATCATAAAATCTCCGGAGTCCAGGAACAAGCTGCCAACCTAGGTCAAGATCATCCCTTGAAGAGAATCCGCTGCATTTTACTTGGTCCTACTGCCGGAGCTCCTTCATGTCCGATGACCTTATGCCGCAACATGCGGTCCAAGGACTTGGATGTGCTCTTCAGCTGTAATCCCGAGGGGCAGGGTCTGTAAATTGTCTGGCCACAATATTAGGTCGGTGCCAATCGGAACGGAAGTGTTGCGACGGCGAGCAAGGTGCAAGCCCTCGAAACGCCATTGGGACGTTGGTATAGTCGGTTTGCTTCGGCGTGCGGAATGAACCTCATAGCCGTTGACGGAATGGACACCTACAAGGCTATTGACATTAATGCGGAACGACTTTGAGGTCCAAGGGGCGGACAAGCGTCGTGGTCGAAGGAACAGCCCCATTTACCTCCCATGTCGCTGTGACGGACGGCGCATAAATAGAGTTTTCGGCATACCCATTTAATCCTTACCCCCATCGACGGCAGTGGGAGATGAACCAATGACAAGCTCATGATGAAGCTTGTGTGGAGATAATCCCAAACTCGCTTGTATGAATCTCGGAACTCCCGAAGGTGGCCACAACCCGAGCCGAAGAACGCGAGCCGACTGGCCTATCGTGCTGGGCTGCGTCGCTCTTGATGAGACTAAGCGAACAGCTTTCCGATTGGTTAGCTCTTTCACACATATATTATGACGAGCTTGGTTGCCTAATCAGAGTTGCTCTATTCTTACCAATTCTTTCCAAGTTTCATCTGCAGTAACACTGAGTACTATTGTCGATTTGGTCACCATGGAGATTCATACGGAGGACTTTGCTCCTTTCTACCGGGAATCTACCCATCCTCAGCAGGTGTGTCTCAGATTCGACCAGAAGAAAAGCTCTTGAGCAGACCTTATCTAATAGTTTGTCAGGTACTGCCACCACTACAGCCAGCACCACCCTTGAAACAAGAAACCATAAAGCTTGATTCAGGCGAGGTTCTCCTTCATAAGGACATTCCAATCAAGATGCGAGATGGCATCACTCTATATGCCGACCTATATCAACCAAGTCTAAATCTTGCCGAGAAGTCCCCAACGATTGTCTTGTTCGCGCCTTTTGGAAAGCACGGAGCAGTGCCGAGGGAGAGGTTTCAGAATATGGGAGTTGACTGGGAGAAACTCAGCAAATACACCAAATGGGAACTGCCGGACCCATTGCAGTGGTGCGGCAAGTGGCAATTCTCTTTGCTTTGCGTGGATCCTCGAGGGACTTGGTGGTCTGAAGGCAGAGCATCCAATTTTCTTTCCCCAGAGGAAGGCAGAGATGGATACGACATTGTGGAGTGGATTGCTCAACAACCCTGGTAAGCATACAAGTCAAGCTATACTGTGCTAAAGGCCCCTGCTGATTGCAAAAGGTCGACTGGCAGTGTAGGCTGGGGGGGTGGTGTATCCTACTTTGCCATGTCGGCGTACCAAACAGCCGTGTTGAAGCCGCCTCACCTCAAAGCTGTCATGATCTGGGAAGGCATTTCAGATCTGTACCGTGAGGTCAACTGCCCCGGGGGAATTCCCAACGTGCCATTCCAGCATTTCTGGATGAACATGACTGGGAATGGGCTGACTACTAGCGAGGATCACGCCGTGGCCAGCATTGAGCATCCTCTTTTTGACGATTATTGGCAATCGAAAGTCGTGGATTGGAGCCTAATAGACGTCCCAGTTTTCTCCGTGACAGGATGGTCGTCACTTGGATTGCATCTGCGTGGCACTATCGAAGCATGGAAGAAGATATCGTCGCGCCAGAAATATCTCCAGATACACGTACGTGCCACGGAAATCCTAGCACCGCAAAAAGCCCCACTCGCTAATGGAACGTCCAGGGAGGCCGCGAATGGAGTGAATTCTACAAAGATGACAATATCCAGAAACAGCGGCAGTTTTGGGATCGGTACCTCAAAGGACTTAGAAACGAAGTGGACCAATGGCCAAGAGTTGAGATTGATGTTCGAACATCAGCCAGTCGAAGTCTTCGACGGTCCGAAGTCGACTTCCCTCCGCAAGCACAACACACAAGGTATGAGCTTGGCCCTAATGGCAAACTCAACTCGTTCTCCATGTCTACACCTAGCAGCCAACAGCCAAGCTACGTGAAATTTCTGGCACATAAGCTTGACTCCGAAGCAGCTTTTGACCTCGTTCTTGACCGAACAACGGAGATCTCGGGCTACTCGTCTGTGAAACTCTTCATCCAAGCTTTGCACTTCCCCGATGTTGATCTCTTCGTGGCCATCCAAAAGATAGACAAGGACGGGAAAGAAGTGAAATTCTATCACTCCACGCAACAGTTGGAAGCGGCCGCGACTTTCGGCTGGTTGCGCGCCTCGCATCGTGAACTTGACCTGTCAGCGAGCACCCCTGAAAGGCCTGTTCATCTCCATCGAAGGCGTTTGTGGCTTCAACCAAAGGAGATTGCGGAGGTGGATATCGAATTATGGCCGAGCAGTACCATCTGGCAAGCTGGGGAATCCGTTCGTCTAGTTGTCAAGGGTACTACATTTACAGATTCGGACAACATCACTCAGTTCAAAGGACCATCTCATAGCTTTGGGGAAGTCAGGATCTGGGTTGGTGGCAACTATAATAGCGGCCTGTTACTTCCTGTTGTCAGCCCAGTGTAGGGGCAAAGATTATACGCTTAGGGTCAGAGAAGCTACATCATGCTGAGCCCAAGCCGGAAGTCTCAGTTTCAGTTTAGAATTGCCTCAAAGGGAACACTTTGAGATAACGTACAGAAACAACCGAGATCATAGCTCTTGGCAGAAGAGTTACCCTACATACCGGCTCCCAGATCTCGCAAGTTATTTCTAATGATTGTTTGATTTTCTCATCCCTAAAATGGCTGACCTACTCGTTCATAGGACTTTGGATTATGGCACGTGGCAGCCGTCGGTATATATGAGGTAGTTAAAACCAGTTATCGCCATTTTGTATGCTTCTTCGCAGTGATTTACTTGCTTATTGTCAAAACGCTAACTCCTTGAACTAGGATCTCACAAAGCTGTCTGTCGCATTCTTTGGGGAGAAAGGAAGAAAGCCAACAACGAAACAAGTTACCAAATCAGCCCAGGGCTTCTGAGGACGTGAGGAAGGCTCCGAAAGACATCCTGAGTTTGCAACGTGAGGATATCTTTATTGTAAGTCTTTGCGCATGATGCATTTGAGTGATTGAAGACTAACCGAATACCTGCTAGACCTCCAAGCTATAGAACACGTATTCCGCTCCGCCTCATGTCCTCCCCCAGATCCATCGATCCAACGCGCGTATTAAGACAGAAGAGCGGCTGGCAGGTAGTACCGTAGTATGCTGATTGAATATGATGGGTTGAAAGGCTTGTACGGCAAAGAGTTCACAGATGCGAAATACTTATCACACCTGCTGCCACCCGAACAATGCTTTACACAGCGGGAGGGAGACTACAATAAGTTCCATCGCATAGAATTTGAGGATGCACCTTTCGGTGCAGAGATATCGAAAGTTGACGAGGCGTCGACGATGAGGTTTCAACTCTGCGACGACGGCGGTCTAGCATTAGCTCATCACCTGGGTCAATGGAATCGGATGTTGAGAGGACTAGTCTCGTTTAGTAGTGCTCTGGGGTCGAGTTACACAGCTCCGGTCGACGATCAGGAGGATAGAAATGCTTGTTGTAACAAGCCCAATCAAGGTCGTGGTTGAGGTCCAAGGCGCAGCTCTTCAATCTAGCCCCACAAGTTCGCTCTACACATCGATCATCTACGTCTGGCGGTGAAAGTCTCATAGATGTTCAACGAACAGAGCGAGAAGAGGGTTCGCAACAAACTCACTCTCGTCGCGGAGAGTCCATCTCCGCGGGTCCGAGGCGCTCCAGACGTTGTGACAAAGCATGCGAGGCCAGAACGAGTCCTCTAAGACGACGGCATAGCAAGGATGATTATGATGCGATGCGTTTCTGGGGATTTTAAATGAGATTGGCGAGCCACATTAGAGGCAGGAAGATATAGAGGTCATGATTTCAGTTTGCTGCTGCTGTTGCCTCTTCTCTCGGTCCAGCTATGGTTATCGAATTTTTTCATCTCCGGGTGTGTGGTTCTTCCTCGGAGCTTGGACATCGATGATTTTCAATAGTTAATTAGCGAGAAGGGTGAGTTCAACGCGGTTTTCCTAGCTCATGAATCCTTCTTGCCTTCTTCGAGCCTTCAAGGTTCTAAATACGCTCACTCTAGGCGAATACACCTCAAGGCGGCCGCGATCACGTCCTTGAACCTGCTAATCACTTCAGGAGTGGACTTCGCATCAGGATGTAATATCTATTGAACTTGAGTTTTGAACAAACCCGGTGGTAACTTTATATATTCCCGAACAAACTGTTTGATGTATTCTTGAGCCTGTTGTTGCTATGCTGAATCTGTAACTGGCGGAGCCCATGTCGTTGGCATGTCTGTTGTTGTTGCTCCTGCTGCATTTGATGATTGCACAGCTTTTTGCTGAAGCGGCTGCTACCGTTGCTGCTGCGTCTGACCTGGAAAATCCACACACCTTTGATACATACGCTGCCTATGGTAGGGCTCGGCACTCTGCCAGAGAGAAACGAAGATGGATGCTGGGTGAGTCTAGCTCAGCTTGCTCAGTTTTTCGCCTTCCTTGATGACAAATATCTGTCCAATGTATCTAGTCGTTCCCAAAGCGGTGAGCGCAGCTGAAGGAACACTAAAAGCCGATTGTAAGGCTGTTTCTACTCTCCAGAAAAACATTTTAATCCCCGCGGCATTACGAAAACTATATCTCCCATAACTCTCCTTATCCCATTCTTTACCAAGCCCTCCCATTTCCTCTAATCTTAACTTAATTATATCATCCTTACTTTACTATCTCCCAAAACCCTCATTATCTCCGTAGATAGCCACTGACATATTTTCCAATGAATCTAACAATATCAATCTTGGTCGGGAGCTATTTCAAACGAATAATATTGGTTGAAATTGGTGAGAGGTTCAATTACTCCTGATTGACTAACTTAACAAAGTGTAAACCATTCCAAGTCGCACGAATCTATCTCGCTAGCTGAGAAAGCTTCTCCGTGCATAATACCATGCACATAGCAAGGCCCAACAAGTTTGAACTTGTTGCCAGTAGGTCTCACTAAGAAGGGCAGCTTTCCGCCACTGAATACAACAATCTGATCACCGGAAGAGACTGTTACCGGCATTGAAGCCAAGTACGATTTCTCTGTCACATTCAGTGTTCTCCCCCAAGTCATGGACGAGGCTCTGTGAGAGTATGTGTTGGCAACAAGATCCTTAAAGAGAGCCTCCGCAACTTTCTCCAGGGAGTTTGTGGACTGAATAATGTTGATCCAGGCATCGAAGTTTACCTGGTACTCTCCCATTGCCAGCCGTGCGTAAGTAACGTTGCTTCCCCAACACAGTGTGTGCATGAGGGCATTTGCTATACTTTCTCCGGTTGGGTAGGATTGGAGCGAGAAGGCCATTTCAGACCATTGACGCCATAGTCGGGCACACCCTAACTCGTCATACTCTAGACTATCTGGCATCGGGCTCGCATATTTCACAGTGTCGACTGTTTTGCCTTTGATCCTTAATGATTGGCTGTCTTCGGATTCATCGTGTATAATAGACGTATCGTTGGAGGCGCTGAATATTTCTTCGGAAAAGTACTTCAGTGGGGTGTCATTCCAAGACGGAACCCAGGACGGTAGGTCGGGGATGCTCGTCCGAAGAAAGCCGTAACAGGTGCTCAGGACATCAAGGTTCCGGGATTTTAGAATTATAGCTCGGGAGACATCAGTATATAGCTCAACTGTCGTCTTTGAGTAGTCTGGGAGAGGGAATATGTTGTGGGGATCAGATTCCGAATCGCCAAAAAACCCCAAGATCCCGTATATCTTATCTCGTGGGTCAGTCGCTCGTAGGTTGAAAGTGACGTCGAGGATCTCAAGGGCCTTCTGTCCTGGTCCGGCATTCTCATAGGGGTCGACATTGAGTTTGCGCCTTTTCATGGAATCTCGCATGAAAAATTGAGTGAAAGCAGGTGTGACAAAGTCGGTATTGAACTCGAACTCCTCGATTGGTCGGTTCGGATGTTGCCTCACCAAGCCAGTAATGACAGTTTCAATGTTGTCGAAAGCCTCTAGTTTACTTCCACACATAAGGACAGCCGATTCTGCGAGGGCTATCTCCTGCATTGTCCATAGCCGTCCCCACCAACTTCGACGAAAGATCTCCCAGAGCCCCCGGACTCGAGGTGTGAACGCTTCGGCGCCTCGATCCTTGTAGGCTCTCCGGGTGTTGACAATTTCCTGATAAAGAGTACCATCGGGGATATCGAGGCCGCTGTTACTTCGTTCCGCCATTTCGATCGCCAACTCATGGACGAAATCCATTCCAAGGTCTGAAAGTGGCTGTGGTGTTTCTTTGTCCATCGT
Organism: Neonectria neomacrospora; assembly: GCA_013756995.1. Lineage (NCBI taxonomy): Eukaryota > Fungi > Ascomycota > Sordariomycetes > Hypocreales > Nectriaceae > Neonectria > Neonectria neomacrospora. The sequence goes on along the minus strand of JABSTB010001073.1, from coordinate 57,193 downwards.
TGAAGACGCCTCGCCTACCCACAGGGCGACCCAGCTAGCCGAGCTGTATATTTGGCGCATCATTGGGACTTGATGACTCTTTTCGTCGTTGTTCGATTGATCAATGCAAATTGCGTCGACCCACATGATCTGGACATTCTCGGGTCTGCGGAGTCTGCGAAGTGCCGCTTCGCAGTTTGTGGTAACTGCGATGAATGATTCTTCGCACTCCAAACGCTTCGACAGGGAAGAATCGCCATCTTCCGATGCCCACGTATAAGACAGGGCTCCAAACTTGGGGCAGGAGTCGAGGGACAGCTCGTACAGAGAGACCTTGACAGGCGACGATTCGAACGATTCCGCGGGGTGCAAAACCATCAACCGTATCGCGTGAGGACGCGATATTGGAGTGTACTCATATTCTCTTTGAGAGATGGCGATCCCATCATCCATGCTGACTCAAAACAATCTGCCTTGGATAATCTTTAGCAAAGCAGGCAGACGCGTGTGTGACGACAGTGATGGTTTACTTGTTATCGAGCAGGAAAAGATGACGATTTGAGAATGAATACAGCTGAAGAAATGGATCAGCTCAGTTTCAATTTCTGCTTTGTAGCCAATACATGACTCAGCAGCAATCTATGTCCGTCAGTGGGCGGGGTTGTCAGGTGACTGCTGACCTTGTTTTCGCTGGCAGGTCAGCTACTACACGCATTTAATAGTGATACAGTGGCGATTGTTGGAATTATTAAAATATTATATTTAACAGCTGCGAGATGGTGGCTTGTCATTTCGCCAATAGTCTCATGTATGTCTTCACCCCATGCAAAAAGCCGGATTTGATATTCATTGCAATTGTCCCTCTCAGCCCAAAACTTGAATGAGCCGCGGCCGCCTTGAGCTGTCTGGTTCCCGGTGTTAGAAATTTATGGCATCGAGAGAGACTTGCAGGACTCGATTCATGATTAAAGCTGAAGATGGCATCGCAATTTGTTACTACTACTCCAACAACAGAAACGAGTCTTGGTCATCCCGTGTTTCCATGATATGTGGTCTGTGCTGCACCTGGAGCTCTCATGATGCGGGGTATTACTCCGTAAGCTGTCGGTATCTGACCTTAATCTCCCAATCTAATCAAGGCAAGACAACGCTGACCCTCGCTGAAACTCGGCACGATGCCTTCATTCCTGGACCTCCCCCTTGAAAACTTGGTCGAGGCCCTGTGTCTTCACTGTACTCCTCACGAGACCGGCCTCCACGATGGCTACGAGTGCCGCAATAACCCGGCTCTTGGTGACAACCAAGACCTCGCTTCCTTGGCTAGTCTCTGCCTCACCTCAAAGACGCTGGACGCCATAGCTAGACGCAGACTATATCACCGGCCGACAACCAGAAAGCTCGACCTACTTGCGCGTACCCTCCTCGAGCGGCCGGACTTGGCCCAACACATGCGGTGTTTAGCGGACGATGACTGGTTCATCCAGGACCGTGAGGCGGTTCCACCTGAAGTTCTGGCTCTACACCACGAGAGGGCTGCAGCTCTCCTTGAAGCTGGCCCTGGAGCTTATGAAAGAGACGATGAGTGGTGGTGGGTGCGTACCGATACGCAGGGGGAAGAGGTTTCAGAGACGTTGATTACCGCCATCATCATCTCCTTGTGCCCAAATCTTGAGGAGATATACACTACGAGCTATTACCGACCCATCTGTCTGCTCTCAGAACCAAACTCGCTGATGCATCTCAAATTGCTGGTCGCCTACCATGGGGACACGGAGGGTGGCATGCATTTCTGGCATCTCGAATCTCTCAGCACTGCTGCGCCGAATCTCAAGACCATCACCTGTCATGCTTTAGTAGAGGAAGGGGACACTGCGTCTCTGAACTTCATCTTTCCTGCAGTTACGGACTTACGTCTAATCAACAGTGTACTTAGTGCCGAGTTACTTGCCGTCGTTCTCGCCGCCTGTCCTCATCTCGATCGATTCACGTATATTGCTGGTGGCTCGACGGCTGGATCGGATAGTTGCAATGGGAGAGAAGCACAAAACGCAATTACCCGACACGCACCAACCCTCAAAAGTCTTGAACTAGTCCTGGACGAGATGTTCACATCCACAAACGAGCTTCAGAACGACGCCATGATACGATCGCTCGCCGATTTGACGCATCTCGAGCATCTAATTCTCGATACTCGGTGCCTTCTGAGCCACGGCAACCCCTTCGGCAGACAAATGGTGAGACTGGTTGGAGGCAACCTTGTCCCTATGCTTATCGGGCCGTTTCTGGACCCGGATGACTTGTTGCTGGTGTCGATGCTGCCGGTTAGCTTGCGATCGTTACGGCTGAGACGGGGTGTCTCTGGCCCAGATCTGCGGAGGCTTCTGAATAGCCTCAAGGTTATGGCCAACGTCGTGTCCGGTCGTTTCCCGAAGCTTGAAACGGTAGAGCTCTTAAATCTAGGGGAGGCTGATACCAATGAGATTGAAGAAGTCTTCAGGGGCCAAGGGGTTGTGTTTTCAGTCACATAATCAGGTCTGGCTACAAGGCTTCAATTAAAACCGTGGAGGTATACGCATACTTTTAAGGTCCTGGCTGGACAACATGGAGATGCGTCATTTCCATTGCCAACACTACTGATGACCTAGAAGAAGGCTCTGATAATTAAAGCAGTTCGTGAGCCTTATCGAGCCCAGTAATCTTTTATACTCCGAGTCCGTTAATGCCACCACCAAGCCACAGCAAGGCTTTTGCAAAACGGCTGCTGAAGTCAAGTGGTGATTAATTTCCCTGTGAGGTTTACCTTGCCACCCATTAAGTTCTTTACTGAAGTCACAACGAAGTTCCTGTCAGATGAGGTTTCCCAACCTACTTTCTTTCTGTGCTGTTTTGTTGCTTAGGCTAAGTTTGTGAGCTTGGCCTGCCGCCTACTTTCTTTTAATCAACAATCTTCTAAACTGTGGTAAGGCGCCTCACCTTGGCCATTTGTCATCTTCACATCCATATAAGATAAAGTGTGTTCGCAGTACGTATCCTAGCTTGGCTCATATACCTTGGATGGGTTTCCCAATTGGAATAATAGTTCCCCCGGATTCTATATACAGACTCTTGTTGTTCCTGCTATTGTCATAGTCCTGGCGGGGTCTATTTTCTACAAGTTGATGAGCAAATGGAATGCCGGAGGGCCATAGCCAGCCTATCACTTCAGCCCAGAACTCAATAAGCAAATGATAAATCATGTTGAAATACTCGTATTCTTTTCGGTCGACATATATTCTTAAAAATGAATGCTTATGAAATCTTGCTGTCCCTGATATGAGTTTCCCTGCCGCTTCTCTATTTCTATGCTTGCCAACCCTCAGAAAAGATGCGAGTTAGAGATGCTCATCTTAACAACACTATGATATTATACCCGATTACAAAGCCTCTGCAGTCTTGTAAATCTCGTTGTATCTGTCCAATGACTGTTTCTCCAGAAGGGAGGGTTCTTCTCCTCGAAACCGTTCTGGATCCAAGGCATTTCGCGTCTTCTGGTCCACTTGCAGTCCATCCATCAGCTCAGTGAGGAATTTGGCAGTGCCTGCCCCATGAGTGACCCAAACGGCCACAGCCATGTACAGCCCTTGAACAGATTGGACTTGACCAGCCAGCGGCATGTTGTCGGGGGTCATGGAGAAGATGCCGTTAAAGCGTGTCGCATCCTCGAAATCGTCTCTGGAGGCTTGTGGCAGGAAATTTTTGGCGATTTCCAAAGGCTCCTCAAAGTCGGGAATCCAATCCCCAATGGCTGTGCCGTTCGTGGGCCTGTAATGAACAGGCTGGTGGTCATAGGTCCCCATTCCGTAACGGTCTCCGTGATCCCTTGCGTAAACGTGATGTTCTGGCCATCGGACGAAAGGTAACTTGGAAGCATTCGGCTGTCGAGCTCGACCATGTGTGTATGGATGCCCAACCGGAACAACAGGGATTGGGAAGTCAAGATCCCGACACAAATCTTGAGCCCAGATCCCAGTAGCCAATACCACTCTGTCGGCTTCTAGCTGAAAGCTGGACGCACCATCTTGAACTTCGATGCCGTTGATGCGGCCTCTCGAAATGAGGAGCCTTTTAACGTCTCCCTGCACGCATTGTACACCAGCCTTCTTTGCCTGCTCCAAGTAAAAGGAAGTGATCCTAGCCGCATTTGCAGTTCCATCTGTGGCGAAATGTAGCACCTCTCCTGGACGAGAATCATCTACCAGCTGCGGTGCGAGTTCTCTAGCGCGCTGGATACTGATCATCTCTGCCTGAAGCCCCAGCGTGGTCGCATTTTCGCGTCGCGATTTTAGTCTGTCGATCCCAGCAGCTTCGAAAGCAACCTCGAGCCCGCCCACGGGGTCGAAACCACCGGGAACCTTGGTGTATTCTGACACAGTCTTGACAGCGAGACTGGTAAGGACTTCCGATTCATTGAATTGTCCGATGAATCCAGGGGCATGGCCAGTAGATCCGACAAGGGGGTTGATTGAGCGATCCACTATCGTGATCTTTCGCTGGACGGAGGAAGAAGACAAGAAGTGGGCTAAAGCCGAGCCGACAATGCCAACACCGACGATGATAACAGTCTCGGGCGTGGTAGACATGGTTAAAACGATATGTGAATAGCTAAACAGTCGATAATACGTTCGAGTTGTATTGAGCGGCAAATAATTTTTGTCCACCAGAATCCTATTTCTTAAGTAGAGGACTCGATCATCGATCACAAGGGTGATCAGATAAAGGGCGCCGTGGTGGGATCCACAAGCCGTCGCGTTAAGGGCTAAAACTGGCGCCATGTCATCCGAAAGGCGGAAAGTACCCGCATTAATCAACTCACTTACAAGATCAATCTGCAAATTTGATAGTGGAGTTAGACTATTTGATAAAGTCCAATTGGTAGCGCCCTTTCTCCCCAGCTCCACGGACGTCTTGTTCAGCACACAGTCATCGGAGTGGGGACGCCTCGTGCTATTTCTTTCCTTGACGAGGCGTCTTCGGGAAAATCAGGCCCAGCCTGGAATGGTACGTATGAAGAGACCGAGAACACCCTTGTCCGCCCGGGTTGCGGCATTTGCCGAGAGAGTGTCGAGCGTAAAGTCTCCATGATGATTCAATGAACACAGAAGCGGCTGGATACCTTTTGAACGGGCAGGCAGGCATGCCGCACGGTGACGATCACAAGCTAGGTCTCGAAGGGGCTGTCATTGCCTTCCCTGACACAGTAACCTCGCGTTTCCTGATGAGGGCTCTCCGTCTTCCCGAAGCTAAGGAACGCACTTTTGGGGAACTCGGCGTGCTTTTTTAAATTAGCAAGTCCAAGACGTACGGGGCTTGGAGGTGGATACGTACAGGGCGAATTTCGAGATGTGCCAGCGGGTCGAAGCTAGGGATGGATTTGTGTCAGAAATATCTGACTCGGCGCTGCACGCGCATCGTCTGATCCACAACCCAAAGTCAGAATAACCTGACTCGCCATGTTAACATGTGTATGGATGGATTCATGTATCAAAAATCGAGAGTGATCAAAAATCCACAAATGTACGTAATCTTGACTGATCTTTGCTTAAAACTTGTTTCGTCGGATGCGTGTGATTATCGACACTCTCTAATTGCCCGTACCGCCATTATATAACGAGTCATTTGAGCTACAGCCGATGAGCTAGATCCGACTGACTACGCCTTGAAGCAAGTGTCCGTTAAAGAAGAAACCAGTCACTGTACTATTCATAATGGCGAAAACGTAAGCTTGACCACTAGCATCCAAAGCCCGAGACTTGCTAATGTCTCACAGCTCTGTGGATCAATTTTTTGATCTGACCAAGATTGAAGGTCATGTCGACGAAGCTGCACTGGCAGCTATCTATGACCAACTCGGGCCAATCTCACCAGAGCGCCTCCTGGGACAGTGGAAAGGCTCGAGTTTCGACACTGGACACCCTACGCACAAGCTGCTTCGAGATTTCAAATGGGCGGGGAAGGACTTCCGTGGCGTCGATGATGTTGACCCGATCATGTTGTACGACGATAACGGATCTCGCAATTGGTGTGAACAGTACGGGCATGCTCAGGTTCGATTCCCCTGCTTGTATAATAGAACGCGTCTCGTGCTAACAATGGGAACAGCTCCGTGAAGTCAAATTCCGTGGCGTTATTTCAACGGCTATGATTTACGACAAGTTTCCCATCATTGACTCTTTTCGCTACATCAACGATGATATCGTTCTTGGAGCCATGGACAACAAGGACCTGAAGGATGCGGGAACATATTACTTTTACCTGACTAGAATTGCTTGAGCGGTGGCTCGACCAAGCTATATGAATTCATTTACTGCCCGCTGACTACCCTATGTTAAACTTATTGAATGCCACCTTCATTCTCAAGTGATGAACCTCTAAGTATTAGTGAAGAGTTCGCAGTTGCTAATGAATACAAAAACACCCAAATGCCAGTGCCTGGAAAACCATCGGTGAGCTGAAAAGGCGAAACAAGCAAATATTTTAAGTGTCAAGCATTACAAGGACGGTTCTATCTAAGATAAGGACTTTACTCCCGACTCTCCCTGTCTCTTCGCTCATTTGGCTCGTGGCTTAGAGCACTGTCATTTTTATTTGACTGTGTGCTAGGGACTCCTTTCCCATCGTTAATACGTTTCACGTTAAGATGCTCGCCAAGAGCATAACCTCTAAGTCCAACACAGCCTAATTCAGACGCCCAAAGCAGAGAATGCCAACGCCATCAAAATCCAGTGACCGACCCTGCCCTAGGAAGTGCTTGAGCCCCCATAGTTCAGTAGGTCTTGAAATCAAAGATATAGTCATTGAACTCCTCAGGCCGTTGTGACGATGGCAGCACATGGCCGCTAGGTGGACTGAAGGGGGGCAATGCCTCGTTAAATAGACTGGTAGATCCTGTGGCAGGTGTCTGGGAAAGTGGCTGGTATCTGAAGATATCCCAGTCAATATGGGGACTTATGGCTGAACCATCTGGTTGGGTAGGCGCGGCGTTGAGTGGTCCGTCGTTGTTAGGATAGCTTGGTTCCGGGAAGGGTGTCGTTTCAGGTATACCTAGGGACGCTTGATCTAGACCCAAAGGCATAGATACATTCGCAGCTTGTGCAACCAGCGGTATGAAGGTGGTTTCTGGCAGGCGTTGAGTCTCTGTCCTAGCAGCCAGCTCTGATATGTCATCGTGGGGAGTTTCAGGAGGCGCTGACTGCGGTAGGAGACTAGGTAATACATGGTCGAATGCATTCCATACCGCCTTGAAGACTAGTTCTGAGACTTTTCTTTCCGAGAAGTGAAGGTTATCCTGAACTTCTGGCATCTCGTTTAGATTCCGAGTTATCTTGCGTATAAGCCGAGGAGGGATCTCTTGTCGAAGAAACCGACGATACTGAGCTCGTGTTTCAGCGCTTATGGGAAGTTCTAGAGCTTGTAGATCGTAGTCTGTGCTATAGTTAGACTCATGCTTTTGCGTCTGCCGAAAAGGTAGCGGGCTCTGCTTACATGGCGAGGGTACGTCTGTGTCCTTGACATCGGGGAAAAGGATCTTGTACATTTGCTTCCACTTTTCTTCTTGGGGGGCATTTCTTCCAGCTGCCCTCGACCTGAGCTTTTCTCTGGTCTCTCCATCTATCCCGAGCATGTCTTCAGGCGGGTCAATGACCTTGCAACGATCGTCTTCGCGGTTGTGATTCTTGAGTTCCTTTTCTGCATTGAACTTCTTGAAGCATCTGTTGCAACGGATGGGAAGTTGATGGACTTGATAGATATGTCCCCTGAAGTTGTTAGCTATAGTGAACAGAAGAGCCATGTGAACAGAAAGGCGAAGCTTACTTGATCCGGTGCACTGATGGCCAGGCTTTCTGACATCGAGGCCACTTCCTGTCGGGGTGTCTTTTGGCGAACGGGCATGCGAGATTCGACTCGATTTGGACAGCCTCCTCCTTTGTCAGATCTGCCTCCGTCTTTCGACGCTTATCCTGGTCGTCTCTGTTTCCCCTGCCTGAACCACCTGGGTTACCTTCTTCAAACTCTCTCTTTTTCCCAGCGCCATCCCGACCAGGCGAGTCATTGCCACCTCCATCGCCAAAGCTGGCGCCAGAAGTGGAGTTTTGTGAAGTTCCTCCCGCTTCTTGTCCCGGGGAGTATGATCTGGCCCAGTCCGTCACTCTTGTCAAGACGAGTGACGCGATGTGGTCCTTGAGAGCGATAGCAGCAGGAAAGAGGCTTGGATCCAAGACAGTAGCAATAAATGCATCATAGAATGATTCGTCTGTCTCATCTGTGAAAATAGAGATGGACTCATCGTCTTCGCTCATATCATGGCCTTCTAGATCCTCTTGGTCGGTTTGTTCGGCGATAGACGTAGCAGGAGTCCGGTTGAATTGTCTCGACTCTCCTGACGTCTGTTCCGTCATGATGTCTGTTCCGAAACATGACCTTGCATCCCGGCTTGAAGGAGAAACCGAAAGGAAGCCGCTCTCAACGTTCTCCCCCGAAGTACGGTACTGCATCGGTACGACTTCGCTATTCGAACATCCAGCATCTGAGTACCCCTCTTCGATGATGCTCAAGATAGACTCTCTAGCCGGCTCCAGATTGCTCTCAACACAAATGTCGGGTCGCAGTCGAGGAGGATCTTCTGTGCAGTCCAATGTATCTGGTACATCTTCTTCTTGAAATACTTCCCATAAGTGACTCTTATTGGCACGACGTCTTTGAGCCGCCCGTCCCGCAGCAGTGACTTGATCAAAGACTGAATGATCCAAACAATCGACCCAATGATCAATTGAGCGGGAGGGCCAAGCGGTCACTGCCGGTGGTACGGGCGGAACGGGATGCTCCTCCAGGTCGACCTCTGGACGCGGACCCGGTGATGCTCTGTTGGTGCTTAATATCGACGAAGACGACGTGTTCCTCTTCCATGGCGACCCTCCACGGGCATGGATGCTAATTCGGCCGGTAAGATCCCCACTGGTAGCTGTAGACACTATGGAAGATGGTCTGGTAAATACCGATTCCACAAGAGACGCAGATCTTAGGGCAGTGTCGTTGGAAAACCTCCTCATGGAGTAGTCTGATTCAGAAAGGCTGATTGGTGCGACGGTGTGATCATCTTGCGAGGTGGCCGTAGTGGAATCTTGTTCGAAGGTTGTGTTCCATAAAGAGTGCTGTTGCTAGAGGGAGGGAACAGTGAGCAGAGTCCATTCTACACGGATGACATTAAAAAGGTTACTTACGGGAACAGTGGCCACGTCTTGTTCATGGCCTCGAACGTTCGACAGGCCTGGTCAAATTAGTAAGGGCGTGCAGCCATCGAAACAGAACAGACCAGGCATACCTTGTACATCAGGTTCCTGTGCATATACTTGCGATACAGACGTAGCCGATCTGTTGGCACCGTCGTACTGGCTGCCCATGCCAATGAGATCACCGGGGCTCGAAGTCTCTGGGACCGGCAAAGACAAGCGATCCCGGTTCCTTATGGTGTATCCTCTCATCCGATCAAACCAGTGGCGTGGCTTCTTGGTAGATGCTTCAAGGTCCAAAGAAAGCAGACTGTTGGCACTTGACTGCTGTTCGGTGTTGCGAGCCATGCACTCCCTCGGCGGTAGTGGTGCAACAAAGGCGGAAAGATGCCGCATATCTGTCACATCCGTGATGGGAGCCTCCGGGTGACTTTTGTAGCTTGGTGGGACGTCCAGTTCACAGAGTTGATCGTTTCCGTTCGACGAAGGGAACTGAGCTTGCGAATCCGCCATGGTGGAGTGTCGCGGCGTAGTTGAGGGAGCACCCGTGTCGATGGAGGCAGGTGTCTGGACACCAGCGGGAGCAACGTAGTCTTTGGTGTAGAACTGAGACAAGGCCGAAAGCTTGAAGGGATTGGACAAGTTGAAGTACCGTCTTCCATTGTCTCTGAGGCGTCCGCCGATGGAACGGGGAGGCTTTTGGTCGCATCGCGCACCTGATTGCCTTAGCTCTGACCCTGCGGTACGGGACCCCGAAGCTGCGTTCTGGACCGCCCGTTCTGGGCGCCTAGAGAAGCCCATGGCTGGCAGCGGGCGTTCGCCTTTGAGTGCCGAGGTCGCGCACGCGCGGTATACTAGCAAAAGGGTAAATGGATCGGGAGGAGTTGCGAGAAAGAAACCGCGAACGGGTTCCACAAACGGGTTTGACTCGACGGTTGAATGTAGAACGAAAAGGAGGGACGGCGTCACAATTCGTGCAGCTTGTCAGCCTGGCTGGAGGCCTTCCGCCACGTCTCCCGAAGGCTGACAGGCGGTCGAGGTGCGCGAACCACAAAGCCGGTAATACGATGGCATTATTACAAACTCACCCCCTAAAACTGTTTCAAGCTGCCTCTTTTGCGGGGTGGCGAGGCTGAATAGGCGTACAACAGGGGTGTTGATGTTGGTGTGTGTGGGGGGGTTTTGCGTGCTGCGCAAAACTAGGACTCGCAAAACCATCAACTCGCATTTCTTCGTATCGAAGAAAAAAGAGGAATGCAAGGGAAGCAAGATCAGTTTACACCTCCATCTGGAAATGCGTTTATCGCAACACCTAGATATTGTAGTCTACAATTTTGCGATTTCTGGAAAAGCCTAAATTCAAGGACTATGGACCACCTGATGAAATAAAGCACTCAGAATTTGATCAATGCAAACTTCAATTCAACACCTCAGTCACAAACAATCCACCAAGTGAATCAGTATGCCGAAAATAATTCCAACCATCCAATCTTATTGCACTATTACCATGCCAGCCCGACTTGCAACCGCCTCTCTGGCCCCGAATTGTGGCTCCTGTGGTTCAGTCTCGAGGTTTGTCTAATCCAATTACTCCTTACCACGTCTATTTATCAATACCTCCTACCGTAAAACTTGTGTGTAACTAATATGCTTGCAGCGGTCACGCGAATGAAGTTCAGCCACCTGCAGGTGGACTCTCACCGGCCATGCAAAGTTTTCTTAGCGAAGCGCCTTCAGTTACAGCGCGCATTGCCATGGGAGGACATTATACATCAGTCTGATGCGGGTGACGGTGCAAATGTTTCAGCGGTGATGGTGGCTGCAGAAGAGGCCTGAATAGAGAGTGGTGCTGAAAAACCATTCGCCATCAGACGGTGAAAATCTGCTGGATATTCTGCAGGGAGATACGATGGAAATAGTATAAATTAAAGCATTGAGCTGGATGGGTAATAATGTATATTAGTATTAGAGAGGGGTTAGTTACCGCGAGGGCAAAAGACTACCAGGGTATACCAACATACTTGGAGACGAAACTGAAACACATGAAAAGCCATTTCCGGTTCTAGAGCTGAGCTCCGGCTGCTCCGGCTGCCCCAAGGTGAACTGTCGCTGAGCTTGGGCTGAGCATCCTGGATCCGGGCTGAGCCGGGCTCTCTCCAACGAGGCCACACCCCACGTTGAGCTGACCAGGCTGCTGAGAGCAGTGATAGTTTTGGCAACTTTGCGTTGTATCTCATCTACATGTGGCTTCCATGGGACGCTGCACACTCGACGCAGTGCAACGACGAAGCCCAAACGCTCACACATCGTCTTTCACAAACAAAATACTACGGCCACATTGGCTTCTTCAGCAAACCTACTATTCTCTCCCCGCCCGTCAATGTTTGCAGCGTCCCGCCGCGACGAGATCTTGGACAGAAGGCATCATCCCCTGCGCGACCAAGTACCAGACACCCGGCATGCTACGAACGGTGCCACACAACACTACAGATCACAGACAGCTTTGCCCACTGTCGCCCCCCTTGAGCCTGGGGGCACAAGGGGAGACCAACAAGCAGGCAAAGCTGACAGCTTGGGATATCAGGTATAAAATCGCAACACATGATGACAAGCATCGAATGAGTCACAACACAAGTACACAAAGCAGAAAGCTGAAGAAACAACGGATGGAAATCTCAGAGAATGAGGAGGATGACATGGGATATGGTATCCTCCAACAGAAAACATGTACATAGCAACTAGAGCAGACATCGTTGGGGAACTCGGGGACAGCTGGCCTTGCTTCAACAACCAAGGCGGAGGAATAAACCAACCTACCAATCTGAAGATTGCTTTCTAATCTATTTACGAGCAGCAGCCATAGCCTCCTTGTCAGCGGCTAAAACCCTCTGTATGGCTGGCCTATCCATGCAGTGGTCCCACCAAGCACTCACAGCTTTGCGACTAAGGATGACGTCTCCATACCCGCACGCGAAAAGTCTTTGGATCATCGGAATGTAGTAGATATCCGTGAGAGTGAAGTCGTTTCCAGCCATGTAGTCTTTGTGTTGTAGGAGACGTTCTGCCATGTCGAAAAACATCTCGACCGATCGCAGTGCATCTGAGACGACGGCATCATTGGGAGGCAGCCCCATGAACTTCTTGGCAAATTTCTCAAATGCGATTCTACCTGCAGGCTCGGCGAAGTAGAGCATTTCTACGGACTGCGCCTGGTCAAACAGCGCCGCGGCTTCGACGTCGGAGTCCAAGGGAAGAAGTGGGAAGGAGTACTTCCTCGCGAGGTATTTGCAGATTGCGCGACTCTCGTAAAGAGTGAAGCCCCCGGGGAAAGTGATGACGGGGACTTTCCCCCACGGGTGACGTTTCATGTTTTCTTCCGACTGGGTGCAGCGGTGTCAGCGATATACAATTTGTCCAAGAGAAACGGTTCACCCACCTTCTGTTCCCCATTTTGCAGGTTGAGAAGCACGAGTTCATAATTCGTGAAGCCGCCTTCGGCGAGTGTCAGGCGGACACGATCGGTGTTGGTCGAACCGCGAGAGCCATATAGGGTAAAGGCTGGCATTTTCGAGCTGTGCAGTAGTTTCGATACGAAGCCAGAGCTGTTTGTGATGAGCTTCGACATGTGCAAGTAATTACTCCTTTCGAAAGAGATTGGGCCAGCCACTCTGTATATAAGTCGGAGACGACGACTGGGCCTCGGAACGGAGTACTTATGACAATCGCGTTAGTCGCAGGAATGTGGAGTGTCCTGACTGGTAGAAGGAAGGATGAAGCCATTTCCACAGCACGTATGATTGGTGCGTTCGCTCATGGTACCCAATCGAGCTAGCGCTGACGCCTGCTCCTCATATCGCCCAGGGCGTGGTTTGCGGTGCAGCTAACCAGCACACGTTGGAGGAGCGTTTTTAGCCAGCGAATAGAGTCTCGAATAGAGGGCGGCAATTTGACTGGTTCTGTAGAAAGAACAGACAAAGCGTAAAGAAGCCACAAAAGCAGAGTTTTGTGTTGTTGTGGGACCGGCGTTCGGCTCAATCAACAGCCGGCCCTTAAGGGTACAAAGGGGGCCCCTGGCGTGTGACTCCTCAACGACACACCGACTCGCCCGCCTCTTGGTCCCGGTGATGAATCAAGGTGCATCATTTGATTCGTCTGCTCGGATTTCTTGCCTGCTACGAATCTTTCTTTCGTCTGCAGGGTGTTACGCGACAAGCGTGAATGTCCCAAACCCCCTGCCCAACGATGGCCGGAAGCCATGTCGTCCGCAAACGGAACATACAATGTAGGACCAAGGTGAAAACGGGTTGTGCAACCTGCAGGTCAGTCTCAAATCCCCTCACCCGTCTGCAGCCCAAGACTGGGAGTTTAGACGGGAGGTCAGCTCTGAAGTGATTGTGCTCACCTCGCAATAGAATAAGGAAGGTCAAATGCGACGAGAACAAGCCATTTTGCCAAAAATGTGTCGGCACTGGTCGTACTTGCGACGGCTACGAGTCTCCCTTTAGACCTTTTACCAGTCAACCCATCAACACCGCCCATGCTGGCGGCACCCAGTCAGGCGCTGGTTTACAACCCATACGGCCTCCCTTAACTGAGATCGCCCCTCAGGATATCGACCTCCTTAATCGTTACTTCTCAACCAAGACCATGTTCGACGTGAAGCTAGGCTGTGATGAAGAAGCCAGGCAAATTCTCCAAGCCAGCTTGACTTATCCGCCGATACGACACGCAGTCTCGTCTCTCAGAGCTCTTCGGGAAGATCTCGAGACGTCTGGAGGCGCTCCAGCGTCTGTCGCGCAGCAGACCCCGAGCTATGACTATGGCCTCCAGCAATACTGTATGGCGTTAGGAGGTCTCGTGTCTAACTTGTCGTCTCCGGGCTCCAACGGGTTGAAGTCGGCATTACTCTGCTGTCAGATCTTCATCAGCATCGAGCAAGTGCGGGGGGATTACACTGCTATGGCCCAGCATCTCATTCAGGGACTCAGGATCATGCACGAGCATCGGGCAAGACCAAATTTCGTTGCCGGGGATAAATTGGTGCCAGCACGCCATGACAAGCTACCCTTCCTAGATGTTTTCATCATCAAGCTGTTCGCTGCACCATGTAAATTCGCGGATCCTCCAGCAACAGCCGATATAAACGGGACGAAGGCATCTGTATGTTTGATAATGCCACATCAACAGCCTGCCGAATCACACGATCTTCGCACGATTGCACCCGACATGCGGACAGAGCTTACAAGGATTGCTGCATCGACGCTTGAATTCCTCGACAAAGTGTCGTATGTCGAATCGGCAGGAAACGCTCTTCAACTATTATCCGAGAAAGCATCTCTGCTGGACTCCTTGGAATCGTGGCTCATTGATCTTGAACTCGTTCAAACGGAGATCAGATCTCCCAGTCCTGAGCTTATATCAGTGTCTTTCATGCGTCTCTTCCATCAGATACTGAAAATCGTTCTCTTAGGGATACTGCACTCCTCAGCAGATCTTTATGCCGAGCTGCGGACCGAGGTTGACCGATTGCAGGGCGTAGCTAGCAATGTGGGTGAAAGAGTAAAGGGTTATAAAATGTCCAGTGGGACTAGAAGTAGTTAAGGGGAGCGATCTAAAGGACGCTGATGTCTATGGCAAAGTGGCGCAATCTTTCCGGGCCACGCATCTGATTCCCGTCTTTTCACAACCAATGGTCCCACTAATGAATCACGCTCTCACACCCTTAATTACATCACCTAGCGCATTTCAAGGTAGAGAGAGAAGTAACTAGTCGGTCGACGTGCGTGCATAAGATTACATGGGGCTTCCGTTTACAGGATGCGGACCGAACAAACCAATCAGAGGCTGACTCTGTCTCTGAACCGGCCATGGTGGTCAACTCCATAAATACATCCGCAACCCCGTCGCCCTTTTGTCGCGAAGCCTCTTCGTCTCCCCACAAGTTCAGGCAGACGAGTACTCAACAGTACCTCTCATCGTCGAACACCATGCATTTCCTCCTCCTCGGCGCCACTGGACGGACCGGCCAGCACGTCGTATCTGAATTACTCTCTCAAGGCCACACAGCGGTAGCCCTCATCCGTACCTCTGGCAGCCTCACCTCTCGTCCTGGCTTCACCGTCGTCACTGGCTCGCCACTATCCAAGTCGGACATAAAAAGCGCTCTCTCCGCGGCGCCTTCCCTGACACCTTCTGCGGCGATCATCACATTGAACACAGTCCGCAAGTCCGACAGCCCTTTCGCGCCTCAGGTCTCACCTCCTCGCTTTCTAGCCGACTCGTGCGCCAGTATTTGCGAAGTTCTGGAGCATGCCGGCATTAATCGCATTGTAGTCATGTCGACCGCAGGTGTCGGGGATTCATGGGCCAACCTACCGTGGCTGTCCAAGGCATTCATGGGGTGGACCAACATCAAGTACGCACTCGAGGACCACGGCCTCGTAGACAAGGAGATTCGGTTGACGAAGATGGATTGGACTCTTGTGAGGGCTGTGAGGCTGCAATTCGACGATCCGAAGCAGAAACCGACCGACACGAAGGCGGACGTGCAAACGCTGGGCAGCACGGGTGACGGAATGCGCATAGCCGACAGCGTGAGTGTTTCTAGTGTGTCGAGGTTCCTGGTCAAGGTTGCAGTCGAAGGACTCTTCATCAAAAGCGCAGTGGTTGTAAGGGATTGATGTCGCCGAGGAAGTCGTGGAATTTGAGGTTCTTGGGGAATCGCTGCGATGGAAGCAACCTGGAAGCTCCATTCGCCGACATGTTACTGAAAGAAGCACTAGTAGGTAGCAGAATTTGAGAGCTTGAAACCCTCTGGTGTTCTCGTTACGAGAAAGTGACGAGTGCTAGTGCCAAGAAAAAAGGCAATGTTTGTCAAGGAATTAATACTTGTTTATTAACATACTGTCATCTAGAACTCTAGAAAGCAGATCACAGCTTGGCTTTAGGGCCTCGCTCCGCCTCTTCCGCTGCCTTTCGTTTCCGCTGCCACGCCTTAAGCTTGACCAGTGGCATATCAGCCCAAACATCAAGCAATTTCGGGTCAAACTCTGGCAACTTGCGACCGGTCGTTTCAGCGACTGGCTCTCCGGCAATGCCTCGTAAGAACTCAAAGAAGTCGGCGTAGTTTGGTGCAATGGTGTAGTAATCTTTACCTCCCTTTCTCTCAGCAACTCGCTTCCGCTCCCAGTCGAGCTGCTCCGGGATGGAGGGCAGAGGCTTGCCTCGTCCGGCGAGAAACCGAGCTACTGCGACAGCCTGCCATTCGTATGCGCGGAAGGTAAAGCCACCTCCGAGCTAATAGGATCAATTAGCATCAATAATCAAAATTGGCATTTCACGTAAACGTACCATTCCCACAAATGCCAGTGTAGGGTCCTCAATATTCCAAGTATGCTGAAACACACCGGGGAGGCGTCGATTAGCGTGTCTGATGCGCTCCTGGACTTCAGGAAGAAACGGCAAACTAAAGGTGTAACCGGTTCCGAAAACGACGTGATCTACACCGTCGAGATGCGATCCATCGCTGAAAGAGATACGTCCAGTCTGGGCGTCGAAATGGCTGATGCCCTTTTTTATAGAAATCTTGGGATGCTTGAACGGCTCCCAACCAAAAGCTGGGAGCGGTTCCCCGCGAATGGACACATATACTGGACCTTCCGCAAAATCCAAGACTTCGTGTACGATTTCGTGAGACGATACCGAACCACCAAGAATCACTACTCTCTGGGATTGAAATTAACATTGCAGACAAGCGGTTGCTTTAGAATGATGTTCATACCTTTCCCAGGAACTTCTCCCCGCTCCTAAAATGTTTGCTGTGTACGATGGCACCAGGGAACCTCTTGTCATACTCAACAAGGCCTGGAATATCGGGAAACCAGGGGACGTTGTAGTGTCCTGTGGCAACAACAAGCGCATCAAAAGACTCCCGCCACCAATAGTTGCGACTATTCACTACCTTTCGAAGGGTAAGGATCCATTCGCCATTGACCTTTTCGGCTTTCTCGACAGTAGTATCAAGCTCGAGAAGTTTATCATGGCCTCCACGAGTGAAAATACCTTCGATCCAATCGCGAATCGTCGTGTGATGTCGATAAGGAGCGTCTGGGCCGTACTCTGCCAGTGTACGCTCAGACAACTTGTCCGGGAACGGTTCTTCCGTATAACTCATAACGGATGGGGTAATGTTGCTGTGCAGATTCTCGTGAATTGCTGTATCTGAGAATCGTTGCTGATGCCCATTCACTGCCTCAGACACTGGGGTAACAGCAGGAAGTTGCTCTGGAATAGGAACTGCAGGATCCCCATTCCCAGAGATCAAATCACTTAGGGACTGGATACCAGTAGGTAGGTGCGGCGTATGAATCCTAGACGAAGTGAATCATGTGAGCCACTATGTAACAGTGAACTAGTAGAGAGTACTTACCATGTTCCACCAATCGCCGATCTTCTTTCAAACACACGAACCGTTTGAAATGCTTGTTCCCTGACTAATGCATCGGTTGCAATAGCTCCGCCAGGACCGGCGCCTATAACAGCTACACGTTGTGCTGGAGTGGGCATGATTAGAAAGTTGTGGTGTCTAAAAGCGTATTCAATCTCGACCTAGAAAATGTTCAAAGAGAGATCAACGAGAGATAGAAGAAGACGGGGTTTTTTAAGTGCGACGAGCTTCTCCGACCTCGCAATTAGTCATAAATGGTTGCGCCACATGAGTTTCGATTGCGTCTACGCTTGCATGAGCACGTAAGACGAGGTTTGCCGTATCTATGCGGGGTTTCTGGAGATAGGGTGATAAGAAGATGGGGTCGCATTGAAGTCGGTTTGCCCATATCAGGTTACTGAATGCCTAAAAGTTGGCGATAGATTGTATGTATCCGAAACTGCGAATATTGTCGCCTCGTAATTGGAGAACTACTCGGTTCCCTGAACTAAGCGTCATACTCGGACAGTTTAGCGATTATGTGTGACGTTTCCACGTTTGAAGATTTAATTCAGTATAGTCTACCTGAGAGGTTACATATAGTCTTGTGTGATTGCGTGATATTGGTGAATCGCACGCCAAGCATGAGTGGGGGCTGAATCATTTTTCACATATGAACACAGTGGCTGAGGTTTCCGACCTATATCATTTCTTGAAGGGAACTCATAACTGATAGTTGAGGCAGCTGGATCCTTCCTCACTAAAACTTCAAGCATTAATGCTCCATTTATACCAAGTGTCCCTCACTTTGAGACAATTAAAAGCCCTATTCCTTATCTGAGTATTATGGATTCTCATGGGGATTTCCTCTCGCTGGAGCGGGGCGCCCAGATGCTCAAGCTCGCCTAACTGCCTCGCTGATGAAAGCAGAGTTCTCGTTTGAAGTGGAAATGGTACTGAATGTTTGGCAATCAGGCATTCTTTCTTGAGACACTTTGAGCCTGCCAAGCTTAATAAAGCCGCCATCTGAGATCATGATGTGGTGGAATGCATATGGTCATTTGGTTCTTTCTGGTTGGTATTGCTACCGAAAGTTTTCTTCATTATTTAAATTAGACGATAGCCTACGATTGCGTCGTTGTTATCGTTCCGAGTCCTCGCTGATCCTCACTTCGACACAGGTAGGTCTGAGGTTCCTAAAGAAAGTGGCTAGGTTAGCATGATTTAATTACACCGGACCTCGCGTACCAGTGTCAGGTCTTTAAATGAAGGGGGTATGATCAAATTATATTACGCCCCTTGGGTTTCGGTGGAATTATGGTTAAGAAGAGTGTGGTGCGGGTATTGAAGCCGAGACCGTATTAGTATTGACAATGCAACAATACATAAGATAATAAGTAAAATAATAAATGATTAATATCAATGACATAGTTATGAATGAGCCATATTATGCAATCATCAGACTGGTAGGCCAAGCACTCCGGCCTCAGCTGTTTCTTCTTGTTGCAGTCTGGACTGACTACTTCCCAAACTTGTCACTTTCATTTCCTTGATCTGATTGGTGTAATTAAGACAGAGTAATGGTGCTGTATATATCCATTTACAAAACACCCTCACCAAGGGTTCTCGTTAAGAAGGGTCTCAAGTAAACCGTTAACTACCTCATCATCCGCCATGTCCTCCGATTCAAACGCTGACTTAGCCTGGTACTCCGGAATAGTTCTATCCTTGGATTCGACTGTCTCCTCCTGTTTGGTAATCAATGTTCCAGAGCTTTCTGGGTCGCTGACAAGCTTGTTTGAAAGAGTCGCGATCGGCTGGCTCAACGACAACTGTTCAGCACTTGACCCTCTCCATTCTTGATGTTGAGAGGAGCTAGTATCCATTAACTGATGAAAGGCAATCTCATTTTCGAGAGTGTTGATGAGACACTCATCAAGCCCGAGACTATGAAAGTGCATTTGATCGCGCAGCACGCTATCGAACGGTGAAGATTGGGTTGCCCATTGAAAAAGGGGCTTACGGCTTTCAAGGCTGGTACAACGACTCTCGGCGAGCTCCTTCCAAGGATTCAGGTCAAGGGAGAACAGGCCTCTGAGTTCAACTGGAAAATCTGCGTCCTGGGCTAGTCGACCCTTGCTGAGACTCAAATCCAACACCAAGACCAGGCGAAGATACGACCTAGGTTGGATAGCAAAGATATCCGCCCAGTTGATACGTGAGCCCGTTCTTTGCGACCTCGATCCGTTTAGTTGAGCGAGATTGACGATATGGCGAACAATCGCAGTGATCCAATTGACGCCTTCATAACGGGCCCAGTATGCTCTCATAAATTCAATGAGGACGTTGAGCTGATGTCGTGTTGCTGTTGAAGACTGATGGGTGGTACCTATCTCAGGCGGTGATAGCTTTATATCAAGTATGTTGAGTATGAGTGGCAAGGTGCTAAAACCCATAGCTGAGTGAGGCATCCACTGCGTAAGCCCTAGGCGAAGTAGCTCTTTGTGGCATTCGGTAACGTCCGAAATCGCATCTTGCAGTTCACGTCCCGTCTCGGAAATCCTTGACGGACCCTTGGCGAGCGGGAAACTCATGTTGGTGCCTCTCCCATCCAAATAAAGCGCTTCGTGGTGGCATAGCATGATGCGAGCGGCATGGTAGTACATGTACATGAGGTTCGTATATAGAGTGATTGAATCATGTCCACTGGTTTGATCGGTTTTTGACAGCGTCTTGAAGTCAGCCTGACTTTGGAAATTTGGCAATTTCGAGGCAGCCACGAAATACCATTCTCTTAAACCTGATTTACATTCGTAAAGACGAAGCAGAGCGTCATCGTGCTCTTGCTGTGTCGACCTTTGCTCGCCATTTGGTGGATATACAAGCATCAAAACATCCGTGAGCTTGACATATAGTAGGATCGATTGAAAGAGAATCTCGGCAAGTTTTAACTTGGTAGAGGGACAGTAGACGTTCGATCGATGAAGCTCATCTTCCAGGTCGTTCGAGTTTAGAGGGTCGTGGCTGAAATTGAAATGCTCTTTGGTGATTTGCACCGGACGTTTCAGTAAGAGACCCATAGAGCGGTCTCGAATGATGCAACACCACCAGAGTCGTTTTAGAACGTTCCGCCGTTTTGAACAGGAGGTTGGTGTCATGGTTGTGTAGAGATGGGCTTCGGCGAGCTTCGCATGCTCGATGGCGAGGCTCAGCCAGACGGTATTCGGCTTCCCTGACGATGATAACGATGCCGTCGAGAGAAGGACAGAAGCCTGGGCGACAATAAGAGGTGACGACTCGCTTTCAAGGTCATAAAGTAGCTTGGCGCGTCGTAGGAGTGTAGCCCGCATTGCTCGAAGATCCGAGTAACCGAGAGCCCGAACAGTGGCCTGGGAAACAAATGTGGAAGCCGCAAACAGCATGGCCTGGAACAGCAGTAGAGTGATAGGCTCCTTGGGCGTGTGGCTGCTGTTATTGTTGTAAAGGTCCCAGAAGTCACCCTCGTTGATTATTGGTAAGATCGGATGCAAGTGAAGAAAGTATTGTTGTACGAATTCGTCGAGTAGAGGTCGTATGGGCACTTTAAGACAACCTTGGGACTCCAGAAAACTGAAATCCTCTTGTGGCATTCGCTGAACGTTTGTGATTGCGAGGAATGGAAAACGGCAATAGACTACTTCAGAGGATATCGGGGATCCAGGAATGGTAGGCCATTGACGATGAAAGCCGGTTTGGGGGTGATTTGATTTGTGTAGAAACGCCGAAGGGTTGTGCATTGGAAATGTTTCCTCTGAAGCTAACAGGTCTCCGATTAGCAAACGCAAACAAGCAACCTATCATAAAAAGCTTACTGTCGAGAGGGCTCCCATCAAATGAGTCCTCAAACAAGTTGTGCGGCCAGTCGATAGGAGGTTCTTGGGTGATGTTTTGATTTACATCTTGACAATCCGTAAAGGCCAACTCAGACGCTCTTGCCTCTCCGGAAATAACAACGGGCTCCTCGTTTGGGGAAGATTCTTCGTTCTCGGCAGACACCAACTCGGTAGGCATCTCAGCGGCCTTGGCGTCGCTCACTAGCTCATCGATAGGCAGAATTGTTTCAGGGCCGTCAATTGGAGCATCTTGGGCTGGACGACTGGGGATTCTGTCAGCACACGGAAGGCTATTTGTATGGTAGGCAATCACTCACTACTTTGACGACCTCCTTGCGACAAGGCATCGCTCGTTATCGAGACGGCAGTTCGTGCAGGGGCCTCCCCTTTGAGAGACATCGCAGCGAACTTTGCGGGATCGGCAGAGTAGACATGCCCTGCTGGCTCTCTTGCGACTTCTTTTGGGGGGCTTCTTGTGATGATCCTGCCTTGACGGCTTGTCTGCTTGGGCAGCGGCTGGGTCCATGCCGGGCAAGAGAGGTCGTTTCGGTCTGGATGGTGGATATCGGTCTAGGTGGGTGGATATCGGCCCGGATATTGTAAGATCGTGACCGAGGGTGATGAGATGGATGAAGTTGAAGGAACAGAAATGGAGGTTGTGGGTCCAGAGAGCGGGACGTTATCCTCCCCATGTGGAGAACAAATGCGCCAAACCCGGGGTATTGACCGATTACCCCAGATGTAAAGATGAATCTAATGGTGACCTTGCCAGGGCGGACCCAAACGGGGTAAGCAATCGGTCTTGTTAAACCATCCCGGTTACGAGTTCGGCAACTCTCCGATTTTAGCCTCGGCAAAAAAGGATCGACGCACAAGCAAGCTCGGGTCAGTTCGCAGCTCTCACCCTGTACTTTTGAATCCATGATCGCTTTTCCTGATTTCCTACGTCAGCGAGTGGTTGCTCAAAAGCATCGAGAGGCACACTGAAGCTTTGTAAATATCGTGCTCCCTAGAGGAAATTTTGCTGTTTACATGGTTCACATTTGTTGAGGATTCGTCGATATTCCGATTATGATGTCTTGTGGAGTGGCTTCGGCGCCGAGTTCGGCGCCGCTCTCGGCGTATGGTGGGGCTGATCGGAGAACTCGGAGGCGGGGGTCCAAACAGCCCGGCCGTTCCGGAGACGAAGAGAATTGGCTCCATAAGGTTGTGCTTGGCATTCTGGAATTGGTAGAGCGACACTGTGGCGAGAACATTGCCGTCGAGATCCTTGAGTCTCATCAAGTCGTTTGGCATTGAGGACAAGGTCGCTTACTTCACTCTCGAGAACGCAGCGTACAATGAAACGGCCATGGCAGAGATTGCAGAAGAGTTGAGATTCGACCCGGTACAACGACATGTTCAATGCATGGAACACGTCCTCAAGCTTGTTGTTAAATCTCTTTTCTTTGGGAACGATATAAACGCGTTTGAGAAATCTCTCGTCAAGGGGTAGGACTTGGCGAGAGCAGCCTAGGATGAGTGGATGCCAAAGGGTCCTGTCGGGAAGGCCCACAACTTCCTCTTTTGGGTTCATCGGTTCGAATTACTGACTCAGTTGCTTCATCAACTGCAACAAGACGCCTTCGCAGCCTCTGACGACCCTGAAGTCCGCAAGTAACGGCCAGTTGATGTTGCCCTTGACAATGATACTAGGTGATTATCCCGATACTATATGATAAAACTAATGCTTTGCTTGCAGCCCGTCTATATAGAACTCATCGCTAGAGCCAAGAGGCTATTCAAAAATGCTCGAATAGGTGAGACTGTACATAAGCTTCCTCCCTACCTTGAGCAGTTGAGCTTCATCAACGAGAGCGGTTGGGCGGTACTAAGGACGTTTGACAAGATCCTCTCCGATTTCACGTTATCGTCTAAGTGCTCTGGGGAGACAGACAGTCGCGATATCGATCATCTGAGGTTTATGGACACATTTGGCTCCACGACTGATGTGCTGAAGGCGTTCGAATTCCTACTTGGGAAACTCGAGGACGGAAATCGCGTATTGAGAGGAATCCCGAGCCAGAGCAATTCGGCGTCAATATCAACCTTGGTTGGAAGAAGCTAGATAAATCTTTTAATGCGTTGAGGGACTTATTCGTATACTACGCCACCACTGCCTTACACCGTAGCCTAGAATGGGACTATTTAAACTTTTTAATGAGGTTTTGGGCCAATAGCATACAGGTTGTGCTAATATAGCGTACAACGTCTTTGAAATGCGGAATACAGAGACCTAAAAATCACAGTCACGTCTCCTGAAGGGTTTTAAAGAGGTGAAAGATGTCATTGTCTGCCTTGATTGATATCGTAACAAATACCGTCAAAGTCAACCTTCCGCTGCTCCAGCACATGAATATGTCCGGCGGCAAGCCAGTGTGTCTAGTTAATTAATAAGAAAGTCTGAGATTCAAATTAAGCTTAGAGTTTCCTTCAAACAATCCCGGAATACAATTTAACGATGGAAAAATTCGATTAATTGGGAGCAAATCCCCCCTCCGCCCCTATGCAAGATCACATAATTGGTGGAGCCTTCCACCTACTAATTATGGTATGCCTCCTCTACTTGGTCGCCTCGATTGCTCAACAGACATAGTAAGACGCTGCAATGTGGCAACAAGTCTTTAAGTCGCTCAAGCATCCAGTTCTACCCTCACCTTTTGAATCCAGATACGACAGGCCTAGATTCAAACAGAATACAGTTCCATTATCTTCAGTGACTAGTCCTTGAGAGCTCTCCAAATCCGCCTCCAACCAGTTTCACTCGAGCCGGCGAGGGCAGGATCGTACACCAAACGGTCCGATATTGGCATCTCATGAGCTCGGAGCCTATTCGTACGTTAGCATCGGTATAGCCTGTCATTGGAAAAGAGTTGATCTTACCAGTGTGTCTTATGATAGTACTTGTAACCAAAGAACAGGACAAGGAATGTAGGCATAGTAATGTATGACGAGATGAAAACTTTGAAGTGGAAACCATCGACAAATGATGTAAAGCCCTGAATGAACAACAAGAAGACAAAGAATGCAAGCGTGAGTCGGTATATCCAGATGCTGCCTCTGGCCCGGAATGGAAGGGTACTCAAGTCAACACCCTGAGCTTTCAATCCCGTACGCAGACGCAGGAAGGTGACCATGATGATGATCCAGGTAAAATAGGCAGCTGTACCGCTGACAGAGTTGAAATATGTGAAGACGGTGCCGGCATCGATTGACAGGTTCATGAGGGCTAGAAAGCCCCATAGGTTTGAGAATAAGATGGCAACGTAGGGAACTGCCTTGAATTAGGTGTCTGTAACGGCAAATAAGCTCTGATTGCACGCTTACCTCCTCTCTTGCTGGTCCGCTTGAAGATTGATGGAGCCTTGCCTGTCAGCGCCATTGTGTAAAGCGTACGTGACTGGACGTAAACTACTCCATTAGAGGCAGAAATAGACGCAACAATAATGATGGCGTTGACAAAATGGCCTGCTGACTTCCAACCTGCAAGCTCATAGCCAATAGTGAACGGTGAAGACGCGACGGCCGAGTCTGCGTGGATCAATCCTGGAGCTGATGAGGGGCAAATAAGGCCTTGGAAGAAAGCCATGCCCATGTATACAATCAGGATACGATACGTGATGGAAGACATGCTCTGGACGCAAGTTAGCTTAAGCCTACTCCCCGGTTAAAAACGAGACTCACCGCAGGGATATCTCTTTGGGGGTTCTTCGACTCGCCAGCGGCAAGCGAGACGACTTCAGTTCCAACGTAGTAAGTCGCGGCCAGGATGAAGACCTGTCCGAACCCTAGAATACCGTTGATGATGGGCCCGTCGGGAGGACTCCAGTATCGAAAGCCGACATATCCATTTCCAAAGGCACCAATATTTGCTAGGATGGCGATGAAGAAGAGTACAATTAATGCACAAAACTTGAACATACCAAATATGTATTCAAGTTCTCCGTAAACACTTACACCTAGCGTGGAAATGATGTTGTATACAGCCCAGAAGACCAGAAACCACGCCCACGATGGCATAGTACTGTCAGCTACCCAGTAATTCAGGATTAACACGGTAGCATTCCAGTCTAAATACTGTATCAGTAACAGGCATCCTCTCTACCGCGTGATTGAGATTCAACGTACCTGATGCGAGATAGAGACTCCACATGAGATAGTAAAGCCATGCAAGCGCAAAGCTGAGAGCGGGATCGACAAAACGATTTGCATGTTCGATGAATCCGCCATGGACTGGGAACATGGCGGTGACTTCGCCCACACATTGCATCAAGATCCAGACGGCGATGGCTGTCCCAATGAGCATAAGCATTTCCCTAGATTCATTTTCTTCACTCACCAACAGCCCCAAAGCCAATTAACAAACCCAAAGGTCCAGAGAGAAAGAGCGCATATCCCAACCCATAGAAAGTGCCTGCGGGGGAAATGTCAGTTAGTACCTTAAAGCATACGTTCAGAAATTGTTATCTTACCTGGCCCGATGATAGATCCCAAAGCAATGAGCACAAAGTGTCGGCCTTTCAACCCTCGACGTAGACCATGATCAAGCACATCTCCACTGACGTCCACAGAAGCAGAATCGGTTTCTTTGATACTCTGATTAGGTCGTTTGGAGAGGCCATCGGACTCAACGTCGATCTGAGATGAGGACGATATTCCAATATCAGAAGTCATCTTAATGAAGGTACAGAAACAGCAGTGTGACTGGCTCAATAAACAGATCGAGAGCCAAGAACTGCGCGATCTGTTCTAGAAGTATGTTGCATGATCCAGTGTCTCCGCAGGCTAGAAACGTGAGCCTTTCAAGGCTATTCTGACGCAATCTCGCAATATTTCCTAAACAGGACTCAGTGATACATACGTTTATCAATGAAACAACAATTTGCGCGTTCAGGGACCAATGAAACGCTCGGTATTCAAAGCCACTCGATTGCATCACTATTTTATCTACCTGGCTAGTGCAGACATCGCTTGCATGTGCTCTAACTCACATGGAGTTGGCCGATGGGACTTAGGTCCTTCGGCCAAGTTGGGAAGATATGCCAAACTATTAGCAGCACGCCATACTGACCCATAGTGGTAGACAACACGCTAACAACGACATTACTTTCGATTATAAATCCAAACCATTCATTGCACACCAACTTTTATACAATGTTGTGTAGCTCCGACTACGCTCAAGTCTTCTCGAAATCGAACTGTATCTCCTGTTACTCACACCACCATGTCTCGCCACCCACTAGATCCCGCCACTGCAGAGGAAATACTTGATGCCACTTCGTTTGTGAAGCACGCATACAGCGGCATAGAACTTCACTTCAAGGGTGGAGGCCTCGAAGAGCCGCCAAAATCCGCCTTAGTCGAATATCTAGCTGCTGAACACAACGGCGACCATGTTCCCTCAGTCTCACGTTGGATCTACTTGAACTGGTACATAAAAGGGACACCCCGTTTCTTTCAAGCAATTGTGGATATTACAAACCGGAAGTTTGTTCTGCATGACGAGCTTTCTCGAGACTATCATGGACCTGCTGATGGGACTGAGATGGATGAGGTGTCTCGGGTGGTTTTGGCAGATTCCAACGTGAAAAAGGAGATTGAGAGATTACAGATTGACTTTAACAACGTGGTGCCAGATCCGTGGGACTTTGGGGTAGACGGTAGTGATACGCAGTCGAGAAGATCTCAGGTACTTCAGAATCAGGTCCTACTACTGACTCGGAAAACCAGGTTGCTGACTGTGGTGACAGGTCTTTATGTACATGCGGAACCCGAAAAACAACGACGCAGAGTCAAACATTTATGCTTTTCCGTTGGACTTTGTGGTAGTCGTAAACCTCACCACGCTGAAAGTCACCCAAATCATCCACTTGCCCCTCGGAGTCGACGAAAAGACGTCGCCCCATCGAGAAGGGATTCAAACAACGTCGCAGAATGAACTTGAGTATGACCACAGACTTCAGAAAGAAAAGCCTCGTGCAACTTTGAAGCCATACCAAGTGTTCCAGCCCGAGGGGGCTTCTTTCACCGTCAAAGGGCATTTGGTTGAGTGGGACAAGTGGCGGTTCCGGGTTGGGTTTAACTGGCGAGAAGGTATAAGCGCTTTTCTTGTTTCCCACGTCTTCGCTAACCAGTGAGTATAGGATTGACGCTCCATGATGTTTACTTTGGTGGAAAGAGTGTCTTTTATCGACTGTCTCTGTCTGAAATCTTCATCCCCTATGGTGACCCACGGAGTCCTATTTTCCGGAAAGCGGCTTTTGACTTGGGCAACGTCGGTGCCGGAGTAACGGCCAACAACCTCCAATGTTAGTTCCTACCACTGTAAAAAGGGTTCAATGAAGCTGACTGGTAATTAATTAGTGGGATGTGACTGTCTTGGCATGATCAAGTATCTTGATGGACACGTTGTCAAAGCCGATGGCAATCCAGACCCCCGACCAAACGCAATATGTATTCACGAAATCGACAACGGAATCCAGTGGAAACACACAAATTTCCGTACGGGAAACGCCTCAGTCGTCCGCAAACGCCAGCTTGTCTTACAGACCATTCTCACTGTGGCGAACTATGAGTACATCTTCTTGTGGTACTTTGACCAAGCTGGTGAAATCACCTTTGAAACGCGGGCTACAGGTATCCTGTCCACCCAACCAATTGATCCAGATCCAAATGTCCAGGTGCCATGGGGTACTCGGGTCGCAGACGGCGTTCTTGCCCCTTACCACCAGCACTTTTTCAACCTACGTATCGATCCGGCCATTGGAGGTTTGAAGAATAGTTTCTCGTCGACCGATTCCGTTCCAATGCCCTGGGATGAAGTGATAAATCCCTCCGGAGTTGGATATGTCACCCAAGAGAGCATTCTGGATCGCGCCGGTTATGTCGATGATGATGTATCCAAAGGTCGAGTGTTTAAGGTGATTAACGAAAATATTTTCAATCCGGTATCACACACTCCGATTGGGTACAAGATTGGACATCACCGCTCACAGGTTAGTTTCAAGAACACATGGATAGACCTTTTGCTAACCAACGAATAGATGCTACTGGCAAAACCTGGTAGTTGGCATTGGCGGCGATCAGAATACGCGGAACACCCTATATGGGTCACCAAGTACCAAGATCGTCAGCTCTTCCCAGCTGGAGACTTCACAAACTTATCTGTTGGAGGCAGTGGGATCAAGTCTTGGGTGGACAAAAAAGATGTGGTTCGGAACGAGGATATCGTTATCTGGCATACCTTTGGCTTGACTCACAATCCACGGGTTGAGGACTTTCCCGTGATGCCGGTGGAGATTGTCCAGGTACATCTCAAACCATTCAACTACTTTTCCCACAACCCAAGCATAGATGTAGCCCCATCTAGCCAGGATTTCAATGCCAGCACTCCCTATAGGGCTCCTGTGTGCTGTGATGAGGGAGAGAGTAAGCCCTAGTTAGCATCAAGAATACATTAGAACGGTCTTCTACAGTTCAACCCCTGAATTATTGTTAGCGCGAGAACGGATACTGGTGTAAGGCAGTTTCTCAAAACGATCATCACATTCGCCCATTACATGCTCCTAAAGAGATATTGAGTGTGGAGATTGACTAGTTTTGCTGTTTAGTTAAGAAAATCAAGTGTTGATCCCTGTCATCAATACCAAGCTACCAAAATACAGGGGTTCGACTGTATATAGTGCGTGACTTTGTTGGCTACGGACAGAAGGGATGTTTTGATGCTCCACTTCATACGCATGACGAAATTGAGCTATGCGGCTCTAGATGTCGTGCATAGAGGGGCCATATAACGTCATCCGGTTATAACGTCCGATCAAGAACAAATTCTTAAACCCTCGGAATCATCGGCAAACGGATGTAAGCGTGGCCGGTATCGGTAGTCTAGCTGTCAGGAAACTGGGTCGATTGTGTGATATATTCGTCAAATGGTGTTATTACTCCTCATACACTTGCAAATGGCGCTCTTCGATGAGGTGGGGGAATTTAATCTCGATAAATGAGCCCGAAGCCAGACTAACAACTTCAAACCTTACATCACCACTATCATAAAACAACAGTCTGTTGTTAGTCAGCTACAATGCCAAACCAGGGTGAAAGTGCGCAAAAGAAGCAATGGATTCTCAATGCCTTCACTATGAACACCCCAAGCCATTTGGCAGCAGGTATGCAACCTGTATTTACCCACAGTTTTATGGGTCTAGTAATTAACACGCGTAGGGCTCTGGAGACATCCACGCAACCGCACATCTGAACACCACGATCTTGAATACTGGATTGACTTGGCCAAGACGCTGGAGGAAGGAAAATTCCATGGCCTCTTCATTGCAGATGCCCTTAGTCATTATGGTGTTTATAAAGGTGCGGGAAATGTTGAACCCAGTCTGCCTTCAGCGGCACAATTCCCAGTCAGCGATCCTTTGTGAGTGCGCGCCTTACTGTGATACTGTGGAAAGTCTTCTCATCAGAAAAAAGCCTTCCTGTTCCCGCCATGGCAGCAGTTACCAAAGGGCTCTCATTTGGCGTTACTGCATCAACGACCTACGAGAATCCTTTCCTGCTTGCTCGACGACTGGCAACTTTGGATCATCTCACCAAGGGGCGTGTAGCGTGGAATATCGTGACCAGTCACTTGGAGACGTCGGCTAAGAACTTGGGGTTGACGACTCAAGTCCCTCATGACGAAAGATATGAAAGGGCCCATGAATTCTTGGAGCTGGAATACAAACTTTGGGAGGGCTCTTGGCGGGATGACGCCGTGGTTCGAGATGTGGAGAAAGGGATATATTCAGTCCCAGGCAGAGTGCGGGCTATCAACCATGAAGGGTACGTTTGCTTTGTTCACCGTGTCGATCATCGCAGCTAACGAGTCGTGAAAGGAAATACTTTCGCTCAGAAGGTCCTTTGACCACCTCGCCATCTTATCAGCGAACACCATTCCTCTTCCAGGCCGGTGCGAGCAGTGCCGGAAAGGCATTCGCCACAAAGCATGCCGAATGCATGTTTCTTCCGGGCTTGGAGCCTGCACGTACCAGAGAATTGGTCGAAGACATTCGAAAAAGGGCAGTCGAAAATGGGAGAAACTTGGATAATCTGAAATTTATCGCTGGCGTCTTGATCATCGTCGACGAAACAGATGAAAAGGCTCAGGAGAAATATCAAGATTACCTCAGCTACGCCGATTACGAAGGAACTTTGTCTCTGTTTAGCGGATGGCTCAACACTGATCTCAGCCAGTGGGACGATGATGATGAGAACTTTCGCTTCACAGGTCCCGGCGGGATCCAGAGCATGGTTACCTCTTGGTCAGCCACCATCCCAGGCACAGAGAATGTCAAGTGGACAAAGAGGAGAATTGTACAAGAGCTTGCCATTGGCGGCGCGCATCCCAGGGCAATCGGATCACCCAAGACAGTGGCTGACACCCTACAAAAGTGGATTGACGAAGCAGGTATTGACGGGTTTAACGTATCATATGCGGTGAGCCCTGGGGATTTCCAGGATATTGTCAAGTGGTTGCTCCCGGAACTGAGAGCCCGTGGGGTCTTTTGGCAGGACTACGAGGCGTCGACAACGAGAGAAAACTTCTTGAGGGACGGTTTGGGGCCGAGACTTAGGGATGACCACCCTGGATCTAAATACAAATGGGCTGCCGAGTAGGATAAAGAGAATTTTACTCGATTATGTCAGTTTCTCCACTATTGAAGGATTCTGTTTCAATGGGAAGAGACTCCAATGGGATCACAAAGCTGGGAGCATTGTATCGACTAACTATTCAGGCTCCATGTCAGGCTTACCACCATCATTATCCCCCCCTCACACTTAACCATGATTCCACCAAACGCATCCACACTCAACAATATCCTCACGGGCATCTCCCTATCCTATGCACTGCCTTCCCTCTTCACCAAGTTAAGCAATATCGTCATACTCTTTTCCACACTTCCAAACTTATTCCCATCGGCCAGGCTCATCCCAGCTGCGAACGCAGACATTATCTGCTTGAAAATTGGAATGCTGCGTGCGAGCAATTGAGCTTATTAGTCTGTTGGTATCTCAGGCACACGGTTCAGTGGACAAAAGCTAATGGCACCCCTGCCCTGTCTTTTCAAGCAAGCAAAGAATATGATATTTGAAAGAGTGTAGAAACCACACCAAAGAAAGCAACTTCATTGTGACACACAATGTCTAAGCAACCCCCGATCGCTAATAAACTTCCCCTACAAGGAAGATTCATGCTAGGAGGCTCTCAGATACCGTTAGACTAGTCAGATCGGTCCCAGTGATTGACAGCCTTATAGGTCTTATGAGTGACATCAACTTGACGCTTTGCCACCAAAGATCGCTTTGTTATCGACTTAGTCTCATCGTCGACAATGATGCAGCCGTGGACGTTCTCGGTCGAGCAGAGCGGAGTCAATGTTTTGGTGCCCATATCGCAGAACATTCCGTCTGTACCAACGAAGTCTGGCCCCAAGGACGTATCCGACGAGCACAATTCCTCTGCCTTGTGCTGCTTAAGGTTCGATACAACGAGCTTCTGCTCCATCCAGGGAAGACGCGGACGTGTGGATCGCTTTCCCGGTGCATCTGAGACGGCAGTGTTAACCACGAGATCAAATAAGATAACATCACGGTGATTTACTTACCACTGATCGGGGCGTCATCCTTGCCCCAAATAGTCCACTTGCATGCGTCCTTATTTTTCACCGTGTCTTTGACATCGCGTCCGTAAGAATCGGTTTTGAACTTCATGGCGGCGTTTTCCGTGTCCCCTCCGTGGTTCCCATCCAGCCATGTGCATTTCGGGATGTATTCCTCGTCCTCGTCCTTGCCCAAATACCCTGCCGTCTCCTTGTTTGCATACCAGTTCTGGCCGCATTCATATCCGATATCTCCTGTCCAGGCTCCACCCTTTGATCTGTCATAATGGGCGACAGTAATCCAGGCGACGCAGACTCCATTACCCGCGACCGAGATGCCAATATACTCGGACCGCGCCCCACCGGAGAAAGAGTCAATCATGGTGTCTACTACTCCTGCTGGTTCCATAGAACCACCATCACCTCGGCCTAGGTAATTATTCTCGAAGTCCCAGGCATAAGCGGCAGAAACTTCTCCCCCCTAAGCGATTTTAGCGCCGCCATACCCTGATGCAAAAGAATATGTCACTTACCGAATCCGGGTCATCATCACCCCCGGTGCCAGCCTTGATCCTGACAGTAGCACCTTGCTTGGGTTCCTCCGGGATGAGGCCCTGTATGAAGCTAACAATACCGAGAACCCCGCTGACGAGACCGATAGCGTCGACCATTGTAAAGATGAGGGTGTTTCAATAAGGGTTTCAGTCAAGGAGTCGTACGTTACAATGGTAAAAGGGTTGAAATGAACAGTAGAGATTAGGATGGTTGTTTGATGCTCTACTGTTGAGCCGGGTCTCCCATCTTTATACTTTCCATGCCCTTACTCAACATCTTATTTCCTCAGAATAATTGAATTCATCCTATCCTGGACCTTCGGCGTTGCCTTGGGTTAAGAGTAAAGTCAAACACGTCATTCACGCAAGTCTGGTCGATCGACATGAGACCAACACGAAAGTGCTCTACTCCTTCAACGCGTCATTATCAAAACAAGATAAACACCGCCACGATCCACTTGTCCAATGTGTGGTGTTACAAGAGACAACAAGGCTATTTCGTCCAGGATGGTCGTGATACCTGAATTCGGTGAAGATTAACCACTCGGACACACGGAAGCTGATCTCCCCCCATGTCACAATCACCCGACACATGAACAGTAACCAACAATCTCGGCCCTTGTTAACTTGTTAAGTCGACCGATGCAACCTGTTGGCTCGTGGCATGACGTCAAACTGAAGGATCTGCTCCGAAACGTAGCGGAGAGACAGATATACGATCTGGATTCAACTTCTTTTTGAAAATTTACGAGGTTTTCGGCGAATATGCCAAGGCTCCTAATTCCTTGAACATGCAGGCCACCAAGTGGGGAAGGGGGAGACCTTCAAACTTTCGGCCGGGTATGCAACAGGGCCTTCGGGGATCAATACAAAAGCCTACAATCAGATGACAGGGCGATCTTCCAGCTGTCTTGAGACCAATACTCTCCTTCTCCAATCTCCCCCACTGGTGTGCTATTCGAACTAGAGGTGTGTGGCAATAATCTAATTGACTGTGCCGAGGCTGCCCACATGTACCAAGTTAATCTAGCCCAGAGATCCTTCATGGCGAGATTTTGTTACATCATGTTGAAACCAAAACAGACAAAGATACACACAGGATCTGTGTTGGCACAGCCAACTGGATGAGTTCTTATGAGCCTATGTATCCTGGTAAATGATTAAGCAACAGTTGACATTGGCATTGACGTTACTTGAGGGATCGTGAGCCCTGTTCACGATACGATCAACTTAGGTATGATTTTCGACTCCTCCACAATAGCAAGTGTTGTATTGGCTGGCGAAGTATGTTATTGGTCCTCAGAGGCGGGACTTTTTGAGGGCTATGCCGGGACAGCCACCTTCACTACCCCTGTGGCCTATGGGACTCGCCGACGCCGATCCCTACCAACCAACAGCCTCAGGGTGATCATCTACCACTGTGTGCGTCTAACAACTCTGGCAACTGGGTTGCATAGGATGACGCTTTCACAATCCTACGACGATACACCTCGACCAACACTCTTAGAGAGGCATATATCGACAACAACATGCTACATCCAGTGCTCCAAGTATGTTATTGTGTCGTAGGTAGGGAACAATGTATGGGTAGAACCAACGACAGTGACGTACGAATGATCCGATAATGATCCCGTAGGAATTGAATGCCATCGATGGGATCGAACGCCATCGATATGGAGGGAAACAATGTGTCGAGAACGGTCATACTGCTGGAATAAGTGCAAAGGATACAAATAGAGAGCCACGGGGAGTTTAACATTGTATTCATCCCCATCAACCCACCACCGACCATTTTCTTCAGCTACTACTTTGGTTTATCGATATTCCCAAAGGTCTGTCGAATATGAAGCTCTCACTTGCTTTCCTCGCCTTCGGCGCCATGACTGCACTTGCAGCTCCGCAACTTGGGCCTCGCCAAAACGATGTGCCCGAGTGCGAAGACGGCGGCGAGGCCGAGCATCTCGAGACTTACGATAGTCGTATGTGAACGTACCTTCGTTTAACTTGAATTCGCCACATGGAAGCTAACAATGATTGAAAGCGTCCGAGTGCCAGGACGCATGCTTTCTCAGAGAGAACGCAGACAATGACAACAAGTGGGGGGTATGCAAAGGCCAGTGCAAAGCTGTCAATCATCTATCTCTAAAGGTCGCATGCCATGGTAAGAATTTCTCCTCGTCCCTTTGAATCTATCGAAAGAGACGGCTGAGACGTTCAATAGGGTCATTGTAAAAGCGACGACAATGAGGAGTCGGTAAGGCCGCTGGATGAAACAGTTTAGAGGATCGAAGGCGAGGATTAGGCCCATAATGTGCCAACAGCTATCAGGTCCCAGCTAGTTACTGTGCTTGACCAATAAACTATTCGTACAATTAATCCTCCATTCACTTTCTGACGTGAACCGGGTCCCCTGCTGAAGGTTTATCAGCTAGGTTGCCATTTTGCGGGGTGAGGCAATTAGTAAATGTTAGACTGTGCTGTTCTTCCACACGGGTCTGCATCTTCGCGCTTGGCAGGGTTTATCTGCGACACTATGACCGTCCGAGTTTAAAATTTCCATGTGACACCTCGCGCAGGCTTCCTTGGACGGTGACATGTTTCCCATCATTTCGTTGGCTGAGTGGGAGACCTGAAATTGCCGTGCGGCCACAGCAAGGATGAGCTTGTTGGACGCAGTTGCCGCTGAAATGCATCGTCAGTCCAACGCACAGCGCCACGACAAGGAATAGACTTAAATTTAAAACCTGCTAGCGTTCAGCATGTGTTTGGGGGCGAGTCGGGGAACCCGGAATGCAAGGGTCATGCCAAGCGCCAAGGTAGGGAGGCTGTTGGTTGATCAGTAGATCTGCAACTGCGCCCGAAACATCTCGCGATAATGACGTATGTAGCGACTGAGAGCGAATTCCGACATGGCCCATGGTTAATCGGCTTACTATAAACATTTGCTATCCCTCCACTGTCGCCTATTTGCAACTCTAATTCATCATATCACTCTCCTCGCACAACACGTCCCTAGTCTCACAGCCGAAACATATCGGGTGGGAACTCGTTTTACCATCATGTTGTTTCTGAAAGTCTCCTTGCTTTCATTCCTATTTTTCTCTGCCTCTGCGCAAGATGTGGGAGGGTACGTACAGACTTCCTCACTTCCCCGCCTACGCTCCTACTGACATTATCCAATTTGAAGCGCTGGGAACTTGACCGTAGCATTCTTTGCAGACGGTCAGGAGGAGTCCTGTCAGGTCAACGACACCTCAAACGGCCTTATCCTCACGACATCCAGCATTCCGGATGAGCTTACCTGCTTCAACCTCACCGATATCTTCTCCCAATCGAACGACACTGGATTCCAGAGGGCCTGGGCACCGCTAGTGGACAAGTCTGCCGGCGTCGATTGGCTTCTACAAAATCGCGACGATTTCGACTCCAAGGCCAATTATTCTCAGATCCGGTATGAGCTACTCAACGAAACTACCGAAGATGAAAGTGGAAAAGTGGCCGCATGGATTTTGTATGTCTACGCATTCGCCGATTGTCAGCAGCTTGACGATAACGTCGACGCAGATCAGTATCCTTGGTTTGACACCGACTGTCAGACTGAGGAAGGTGGTCAGTGCCAAGTAGTACAGTATTCGATTAAGAGCTTTGCCATTCTTTCATCAAACAAAGAAGGGAAATGTGCGACGTGGGCGCAGCAGGGAGCTGCAACCAAGGTCGGGTATGGAGTTTTACCGCTCGTTGCTAGTTTGGCAACTGTAGCAACCTTTTTCTTGGTATCATAGAATAAGACTACATTTGCAGCTTCTCCTACTTCTGCATTCTCTTCTGTTTTGTCTCTCTTACAGCCGCGTCTTTGCACTTTAATATATCTTTCACGGATGATTCTGAATGAGTGCATGTGCCCATCTCGGTGGTTCATGCGATCTCCAAACCAGCAGTATTATTTGTAATCACCATCTCAATTTGACAGTGGGGTGAAGAGACTTCATCGTTGATGCAGCATCTTCAGGCTTCAGGCAAGCCTGAAGAGGCGGTTTTACAAGGAATTGGTATACGATCACGTCAAGGAGGTTCCCAGCCTTTCGGAACTGGACCGCGACACGCACCCAGAACATTCCTTATACGACACTATCGCCACACCTATCTTTGAGTTTAGTTTGAGGCTGCAAACGATGTCAAATCGAGTCGCAGATGTAACGCATTATCATCGATCTCGAACCACGCCAGCAGACCAAGCAGAAGTGACAGAGCTCATGGCCACGCTAAAGACTGACCTGTCCTGTCTGTGGGAGAATCGACCAGCCCCACTGCGATTACGACCAGACAAACTTCGAGAACACTTTTCTATGCAGATTTCCGACCCCCTCATTACTCTTGCTGGAGTTTGTATTGCGGCATATCATGTGGAGATTATCGTAATCAGGCGTATCCTAGGGGACCTTCCATTTCCCTCGCCTGAGGCCAAGCAAGCCCTGGAGCAAATCAGGGACATTGTCGAAGGTGATTGGAACGTCTCGATGGACGGCGCACTCAACCCAGGATATATTCGGCCGCTATTTGTGTATGCGCTTGAAAGCCTCCAAGAGGACGAGACGCAGTGGGCAGCGGGCCGTTTAAGGCAGATCAAGCACCCTATCAGTAGAAGCACCTTTCTCGCGTCATTTGTAGAGGCTCATGGAGAAGCACAGAGAGCTCAGGGGAGGAGGGTGACGATGAAATACTTCTGCTACCAGACCTTTGGCGTACCACTACCATATATGTAGTCAGAAATCCAGATCGAACGCTTATGGAGGCTACCTAGCTTAGATAAGACATTGCCCTGATTCTGTCGCAGTTGAGACAAGCTACTCGAGAAGTATAGACTAGGTTGAATCCAGCATATGATAAGATACCTGGGTGGTTCGTGGCGAGTATATGGTCAGATGTTACACGCACCTGGAACATCGTATCAAACTGCAGGCGAATCAAACCACTGATATTTAGAGGCGCTCTTGATTGAGAAGCTGACTCTAGGCTTAACTATAATGAGACTAGTGGCTGGGGGGTCAATACACTATATACGAAGACACAGGTATAGACAGGACGGATGTTGTTGCCGGCATAGGGAGTGACTGCTTGATGCAAAACCGCCCATGGCTGAGATAATCAGAAGCCTCTAGGGCGGTTATCTTGAACTCTTGTGCTCTGAACGAAGGATAATCCCACTTAGAGCTCGGTTGTTAGTAAGGCGCAATATATACTTTCCGGACTGGAGATGAAATGGTGTGGCGAAGAGCAGGCACCTGACAGCAGACGCCTAAGTCAAGTATGCTCTTGAGATCATATTATCATCGGCATATACCATAGTGCTGATTCTCTTCTGGCTGTTGCAAATGAGTCCGGACACATCCAGCATTCTTGAGAAATACTGTGGAATAACCATGTTGCCGCCGAAGTCGAATGGTGGAAATCATTGGCAGTGGGCGGCTCACCATTACGTACCGTAGCTGGCCTCCTACAGATCTCGTGTCAGCCTAGCAGGAAACACAATCAAGGCCTTTCCTTTAGCATCGTAGGAATTTCCCCCGCAATTTCCAATTGCCAGGACACTTCCTGGCACAGTCTTCATCATGTTTCTAACCTTTTTATCGCGAGCACCCACACCGCTAGTGCGAGCTTAAGTCACCGTGCTCAAAGCCAGCCCGAGTAGTATCAAAGTGGTTGCGATTATCTTGCGAGAATCACCTCAAATGGCCTCGACACGGTAGGGCTTAGTTTGGTTTACCATATGTCCGAGCCTCACCATGTTCACCAAGGTAGCCTGGACGAGCCTGTCACCGCCCTAACTTGCGGACTTGTGGAACCCTCTCTTATGCATGAAGCTGCCTCGCCGAGTCGCCTTGCTGTAGATCTTAATCACGACAGCCTAAAACTCAGCCCGCCGAACATGTCGGCTGCAGTTGTGGCGTAATCGAATGGCCAGCAGTCATCCCCGGATTGGGTGGAGGATGTATGGGAGATGCTGGAAAGGTGGCGGAACTCAGCGGTGTGTGCGAGGCATTCTTGTGTAAGCAACGCCCGCATAAATAGTGTACCAATAATCCTGCGAGGTACATGTAGCTCTGCATGGACAGGTTCGAAGCCAGGGATATATGAAACTCGTAATTTGTCTCCGTGGCATCAACTCGCAGCAGGGCATTGCTATTGGCCCGTTTAGTTTTGGCTGTTGGTCGGTCATCTACGCTCGCCTAAGCCTCATTCCAGTGGAAGCGAGGAGGAACGGACAAGGCCGTCAGGAAGGCCATGTTGCCTAAGATCTTTCATGCCCATCCTGCTTTTCACCCAATGTTCTCCTACCCTCCACTTTGTCCTCTACAGCGGGCACAACACCAGCAAACAGCCCGAAGGTCGGTAGCCTACTCTACCTCCCCACCGAAAAAACCAACACGTGAAATCAGTCAACTGACACAGAACGCCCAGGCTTGCCGCTTGGCCGATTTTAATAGACATGGATCCCGTCGGCACCATTGCTTCCGTGATCGGAATCGTTGGAGCCATCGCGAAGACGTACGAAACTATCGACAAGATCGCCGGTTTGCCGAAAGCTTTCGACGAAGTCAAGAAGGATCTCCCTCTTGTGCGGAGCATTCTTGAGGATGCTAAAGAGAGCCTCAGCGACTCGGAACTTCCCAGCGAAAAATCGCATGCCATCCTGGCAATCGTCCAATCTTGCAATGACAAAGCCAAAGAATTGAAGCGGATCTTCAATGAGGTTCAGACGAAATGTAAAGAAGACGAGCATGCAAAGGACTGGACAGTAGTTCGCGTCGTGTACCGCAAGGCTCTGCGTGGAATCAAGGCGCACCGGGTTGAAACTCTCCTGCACGAAATCCTTGACGGGTTGAAGAAGCTGGCACTGAGCCAGGTTTTCAAATCGACAGTTCACAAGGATCTAAAGGCTATTGAGACTGCCATTGAAGAACTGGCCAAGGTGGAGCCGTCCTTGGTAGACTCTGAGTTTGACAGCCCGGGGACCATTCACGCAAGCCAAAAAGTCGAGCAAAGGGCCACCGGCCAGCAAAACAACTCGCAGGGAAATGACAATACGTTCAACTCTGGGAAGTACGTCACCACTGGCACCGGTCATACCATCAATTTCGGTAAGGGCTCTTATTGATATCTCAGCTTTGGCTTAGCAAAATTTAACAAAGATTCCGAACATTAGTTGAGCACATGGGTACCATGGGCAATGGCGCTTTGCACTATAGAGATCGCGATGACACCTCTAAGAAGAAGAGAAAGCTCCTGGGACGTCTCTTCAAAGTGACATACGAAGACCGAAAGAATAGGAATGAAGACCGCGTAGAAGGGACTTGTGAATGGTTCACCAACCACGAGTTCTTTCAAGCTTGGCAAGAAACAAATGGCTCGGGATTTCTCTGGGTGTCGGCAGATCCAGGTTGTGGCAAATCAGTCCTCTCAAAGTATCTGATCGATAAAGTGCTTCACTCCACCGATTCAAGCCCCAACATTGTCAGCTATTTCTTCTTCAAAGAAGATTTCGAAGATCAAAGGAGTCTAGAAAATGCCCTGTGCTGTATTTTACATCAGATTTTCTCTCAACACCCAGAGCTACTATCTGACGACATTTTGCAAGAATTCGAGGAGAAAAATGAGAATATCTTCAACTCCTTCTCGAGTCTTTGGAGGATTCTCGTTGAGGCTTCACGACAATTTGACTCTGGGCAGATCATTTGTGTCCTCGATGCACTTGATGAGTGCAATGAATCAGGCAGATCCGTGCTATCCAACGCTTTGGCGAAGCTTTATCGTTTTGGGGCAAGCAAACACAATCTCAAGTTTCTTGTGACGAGCCGGCCTTACTTAAACATCCGATGGAGTTTTCAGGGTCTTAAAAATCAGCATCCTTCGGTCCACCTGAGTGGTGATGAAGATGAGGCTATGGTCAGTCAAATCTCGCGAGAAATTGATATGGTAATCAAAGCAAGAGTGGAGCGACTGCGCCTAAACGGCCTCAGGCAAGATGAAGCAGAATTCATTCAGGGCAAACTTGCTGATCCCCGTCTTCCCAACCGAACATACCTCTGGGTCTACCTCGTTTTTGGCGCAATCGAACAAAGCCTCCGTCTAACAAGAAAGGATCTTGAAGAGACTATCTACAGCCTTCCAGATTCTGTCAATGAGGCCTATGAGAGGCTTCTGAGCAAGAGTCGAGACATCCCAAGGACCAGAAAACTGCTGCACATTATTGTTGCGGCGAGGGAGCCATTGTCTCTACATGAGTTGGCAGTCGCAATGACTATCGATGAGAAATATCGGTCATACAACGAACTCAATGCCGAGATTGAACCAGAGAGTCAACTCCGCGAGGCTGTCAGGGAAATGTGCGGACTCTTTGTCGTTGTCCAGGATTCCAAAATCTATCTACTCCACCAAACTGCGCGGGAGTTCTTGATTGAAACGTCGCCACAGGGTCTATTAAGTGGTACACGGATCTGGCAAGAATCTATCTGTCTACTGGATTCACATTGTATTCTCGCACATGCATGCATATGGATGCTTCTTGCTACGGACTTTGCCGCACACGGGGAGTATGGCTAATGCAGTTTTCAAGTCTATGCTGCTATGCATTGGACAACCCACTTTCAAAATGCTCACATCAAGATTGGGCAAGACACAGTGTCATCGGCATTGCCCCTTCTGACGGTTCCTTATGGATCTCTCAATTGGTTTTCAGTCTACCGGGAAGGGAAGATGTCAGGCTGGGATTTTTCTTTTGACGTTTCTCCTTTAGTCAGGGCGTCATATATTGGACTGACATTGCTGGTTAACCGCTTACTGAAGTTGGAACCTTTCAAACTGTTTGCTCGTAACACTCAACTACAAATTGCTTTGTCCTGGGCTTGCAAAGAGGGACACTCTTCTGTCGTGGAACTACTCCTCAAACATGGCTGCATGCTCGAATCTTGGGGTAGACAAGGGTTAAAGTTGCCCGGGATCGGCATCGGTCGAGGTAAACGGGGCCAAAGGCTGCTATTTGTCGCCGTGGAGCATGGGCAAAAGGAGTGCGCGGAGTTGTTGCTAGACCATGGTGTCAAAATCGATTGCAAGGACAGTATTGTCCAAATGCCGCTCTCCCTTGCAGCAC
Source organism: Neonectria neomacrospora (assembly GCA_013756995.1). NCBI lineage: Eukaryota > Fungi > Ascomycota > Sordariomycetes > Hypocreales > Nectriaceae > Neonectria > Neonectria neomacrospora. The sequence goes on along the minus strand of JABSTB010001073.1, from coordinate 15,267 downwards.
GTCACGGACGAAAAAAGGTGGTGCAACTCCTTCTTCATAAGGGTGCCAACCTTAACCTACGAGACCGCAATGGCAGGACCGCGTTAGGGTTGGCCACTGCCTGTGGACACAAGCCTGTCGTCCGACTATTGTTAGACAAGGGTGCTAATATTGAAGTCGGGGATGATGGTGGAAGGACTGCACTTTTCTGGGCTGCCGCCAGAGGACACGAGGCTATTTTCCGTCTCTTAGTGGGAAGGGGTGCTGACCAAGTGCTCAATGATGTGCTGCCGGAAAGTGCCAAAGCCGGGAGTCTTGGGATGTGGCAACTTCTACTCGACAGGGGCGCGAATATAGAAGCCCGCGGTTGTAATGGACACACTGCATTGGGGACGTCTGCTTCCGTAGGAAATGTGGATGTCGTCCGGTTTCTGCTGGAGAATGGGGCAAACACAGACACCGGCAATGCGCGGGGTCAAACGGCATTGCACTTGGCCACCCTAAAGGGCAATGCCGATGTCGTGGGATTGCTCCTTCAATGGGGAGCAGATCCTGGATTGGTAAATGGGTTTGGACAGACGGCTATAGATTACGCTCGCATGAAACATGGACGCGATGTTGTGGCTATGCTCGAGGAAGCCATAAAAGATCGCAGAACCTAACAGGTTTGACGGTGATTATTTAGGAGCTTAAGAAGGCGTGAAATACAACTGAAGCAAAGCTGCTCACCTTTTTTAGTTTCTTCTTCACCTAACGCAGACTGCGAAAGAAAAGAAAACATGTGTACCACCTACTAACGACATTGTGTTTGAAGACTAGAGTGGGTGATTATTGCTGAAGTCTTCTTTCTGATACTATCTTAGCAAAAAGATAAATACTCTATGACTAACAGACTTCAATAGAAGACTGAGGGCTAATATGAGCATATGACTGCTTGGTCGAAAGAACGGACAGATTGCTAATGATGGCTGCAGTGGGCTGATAGACCGCTAAATCAAGAGCCAACAGGAACGTCCCAAGAGCAGAACCTGTCCTTGCAGATGCATCTATCGGGGTTTCTCTTTAGATTCGGTGTTATCCTGTATAACATGGAGATTGTTACTATTACCAGCGTTGCCCTCACGTACATGACTGATTCGTACAGCGTGTAAGGCACAAGTTCCTACCCATATCTGGCGTTATAGACCGCAAAAACAGTCATTTCATGTGTTTGAAGTGAAAGACACACCAGACACCTGGTTTCCATAACGTATTCGTCACATGTGTAGTTAAATCACGCTCGCTTGTACAATCGCACTTACGTGAAAATGACCAGTGTTATCCACCCAAAACGCCTAAAAGTCCACGCTCTTCCCGTTTCTCCTCGGTCAAAGACCTAAAACATCGGTCTGAAAGGCCGACCAATGCTGATCTCGCGCCCACTGGACCAGCTTTTGGAGCGCCATTGACAACTTATAAATGCCCAGTATTGATTCGGTCTCGCCCAGTAACAACCGCTCAAACGTCTGAGCCTTGCCATCCTCGTTCAAAGCAGTTGCCACAAACCACCAGTGGTGTTGCATAACAATAATACCAGGGAGGAATTCGAGTTTCATCGAAGACGCCGGTTCTTGTTTAGCCCAGCGCAGACTGCGCCACTGGGCCGAGTGCCATGTGGCCACCTGCAGTAATGCGGTCTCGTACCCGATGCTGGGACCTTTAGTCTCGATAGAAACAGCAATCGGATATGTGGTCAGGTCGGCCCATTCTGTGTGGTTGATGGACTTGCCCGGGCGTCGTTTGCAGAGCGACTCGATGGCCCGGTATTCTGGGGAGCTTGCCTCGGGCTCGATGCAGATGCAGTAGTCGACCATCTTGCTCGGCGCGTTGATGGGTTGGTACTCGGCAGTGATCTGAGCAGCAAGGCTGCACTAGGTCAGCTCCGTTGATCTCTCAGGGAACCCAGAAGGAATACATACCAGCATCGATAGTCTACGATGTCATCTTTGCAGGGACCGTCTCGTAGGACCCAGTCTAGAACACGCGAGTGAACGTCGTTGTTCCATGATGACTCGGGGTGGCTGTTGGTAAAACATCTTTTTGCTAGTCGATAGATTCGTTGGACAGTGTTCAAATCGGGCAATCGCGTCGTTCCGAATTCTGGAGCATCTCCAAAGTTCCAAAAGTCAATAGAGTGGTCTTTAGCAAGCTATGAATATGTTAGTATGGGCTTGTTGGAGCCTTTCCGGGACAGGGCGGTAGTAGAGGCACATACATCGCTTTGCAGCTCCTTGGGAAGGATACCGAAGCCACCACCGATCTTCCTTAGGTCTTCAGTCATAGCGTCAAGTAACCTTGGTTTTTGGTCGTCGAGGAGGCTAGCTCTGAGAAACCCCGTCTCTTCCAGCTTTGCATTGCGCAGTTGTTTTGTGGGTGACGAGTTTCGAGACAGTTTGGAGGCTTTGGACGAGGCTATTGAGGGCGTCGAAGGTGCCAGAGAGAATGCGTCAGAGTCATCGAGCGCGGCGGTTGCAGCTGATCGGCGCGGAGGGCGAGGGGTGACATCTGGTTCGAGGGCGTCGTCATTGCCATCGTTTTGGTTTCTGGGGCGCTTGGGCGGCATCAAGGCGTTGTCTTCTGGCTTCAAGACCGCAGAGGGTCTCGATTTCGACGGAGATCCAGATCCAGATCCAGATCCAGACGCCGACGGTGTTGGTAGACGCGATCTATGGCCCTCCTCCTTGCTTTGTATCCATTCGGTATGTTCGCTATGGCTGGGCTTGCCGGCGCGCCCGTTGTTGAGTCTCGTTCGCTTTCGTGGTCGCTCGGAGGAGGCTCGATTGTCGTGCTCTTGGTCATGCGCGGGAACAACAGAGTCAAGCCAGTCAAAGACGCGGTCGCTGCGCATGGTCCGACTGCATGTATGGTACAGGTGCAAAGGGGCGAATTGCTGATATGGAATGGAAATGAAGAATAGTCGCGTGGAAGCCGATTGCTAGTTGAAGTGTTGGTGTTGATGATTGATGATTGATGATTGACAAGGCTGATTGCCATGTGATTGTGCCCACGCAAGGCTGCCATTGCGTCACCGGGGAAACGGGAAACGTCTAAAGTTGTGTCAAAGTGGGGCCGAGTGGAGGGGTAGCTTAACTCCTAAACTCCATCCCCAAGCGAAGCCACCTGACACGCTTGACCAGCGGGGCACTGAGAGAAGGAATAAAATTGTCATACGTAATGGAAGAAGCGCATCTGTGTAAGAGTGGACTCATCTCTGCTTAGTTATTTGCCAATTGCCTCGCTCACAAAGGATGTTTTCCAATGTCTAATACACAAGTCTAGGGTAGGTAATATAATGTGTTGAACAGAGGGGGGGTCCGTGAGACAGACAGGCCAAAAGATCGGAAAAGGTTGAGAACACAAGGTGGTGGACTAAGCTAGCTACGGGGGGATTCATCCCTTATATACATAGAGATGTTGTTCCCTTATTTTCTATCCTTTTACATGAATGTGTTGGCATAGCTGTTGTGATGCGGGATGTTTGCTTGCAAGATGTCCGCTGTCGCGACCGACACGTGAAATCTTGGGTGACTGCTTTCAACATAATGTAATAGAACACGCCCTTTCTCCTATAAGTAGATAAATACGCGCTTGTCATACCTGCCTCCATTTTCCTCTAACCCCGCACATTTTTTACAGGGGACGGTGAAAAACCGCGTACCGGGATAGTCGCCAGGTTCATCCCAACCATTCGGGTAGTACATCCCGCAAATAGACTGAACATTTCTTAACGCCAGTTCTAACATACGGAAGCCTAAGAAGAATAGACCATTCTATGGACACGTTACTTAACTCGTCTTCATGTTCTTCATCGGGCCCATAATCTCACGCTCATTTACCTAATGCACGTTATATCCGCCAATTCTGTGAATATCACCTATAATACTTGCATCTTCATCTGGGTCGTACTTCATTGCAACGAGATAACTCATCACCCAGACCCGGAGGAATTGGTAGTATTATTGCCTGATCACCTGAAAGCCTCATGTCCTACCCTGTCATGCCCCTCCTTAAGCTTCCGCCTACTAAGTAGTTGCCTGATTACTTCGAACCATCAAGGCAGCAGCGGCAAACCTTCATTATGTCAACCTAGTCACATCTTCTTAGGATCTTTCCAACTCCCATTATTCTTCTCTTCTCCATAAACTAACACACTGAATACCCTGACTTCCCTAATACCTAAGCACCCCTACCACCTCAACCATAATAACCATCCCTTCAACGGCTCTGCCTAGCACTTCACGCCAACGATGCAATCAAGATGCATCAACGAGGAGTCTACGGAATCTAACCCTTTGGTTAGCCCGAACGCAGACATCGAAGCAACGAACCTACCTTCTGAGCAGCTTGACAACGCGCGAAACGAGCACTTGAAAGAAAACGTACACATCTCGGATAAAGACTCCGGCATAGGCACTCTTACCCGATTTTTATCGCTTAGCTGCGAATTCAATTCATCCTCCCTTGCATACTTCGACCAACGTTGCCTCGTCAACATCGGGTTCCGTAAGATCGGGTTTGGCCAATGCGGCCTCGTTTTCGAACGCCCTGGACACGAATTTGTCGTCAAAGTCGCGAAGCCTGGCTTTACCGATGCCCTGACGACTGATTACCAAGCTCACAAGGCAGTGTATGCTGCCTTTGGTTGTCAAAGCCTTGCATTGGAGTGTCGAATCCCGCAAGTCTTCAAGCTCATCCCAGCGAACGATTCACAGTGGTGGGGGGAGCATCGAGCCTTGTTCACTGAGCAACATGGTGATTTTCCTTTTCCTTCTGCGGCGTTGACAACAGAACGCATTCTACCACTGCCAAAGGTCGTGCGTCATGGCTTGATTGCGCAGTTCTGTGATAAGGCAATGCAAGCCGATGCGATCAATAACCACCTTAATCGAGACTGTCTCGCTCGGATATACTTGGGCAAGCGACTTAAAACCAATACCCCTCTTCAGCGAAACTTTTCGCTCCGAAATTTCAACTTCCATTTGAATCAGATGCTAGCTCTGGGACTGCCAGTGGAGGATTACGCAAGAGCCATTGCGGAGGCTCTCGCCGTGATGCATTGGGAAGCCAATGTCGATGCGTATGATGTTGAATACGTTCTTGGCAGTGAAGCAGCCACGGTTGCAGACACCAACTCCAAGAGGAGAACTATCCGAATCTGGGTCCTCGACTTCAATTTGTGTTCTCGTTGGGAAGAAGCCGTTGGCTGGGAACAGCCTGAGGCCTTGATCGACCAACTCGTCATTGCTTTCTTCGAAAACGACCCCTACTACCCGCTGCCCCTGGTTGATGCAGATCAGAAGCTCTGGAGTGCCTTCCGAGAGCAGTACCTGGCAAAAGCAAAGGAAGTCCTTGACAGCAGAGACGACAGATTGAAGGGGCTCCCGGCCCTATTTATCGGCCGTTGTGTGGTGAGGGAGCAGGCCAATCTTGAAATAGGCCTTGGCAATGGGCATAGATACTTGAAAGGGTAGTATAGGTCCGATCTTTAGGTCGCATGGTAGACGACTAAGTATGAATCCTAAGAGGTCCCTGTGACCTAAGGTTTTATCCTATGTAAACTAAACACTCGTGCCTTAGCTTTCCACTTCACTCTAAGTAATACCCTAAGTACTAATGTACCAACAAAACATCTTATTCACTTAAGATAGCCCGAGCCACTCATCCAATGTGTTGGTCCTTTTGGGAGGCGGCGATGAGTGCTCTGCCATCCTCTGCTCTTCTATCATCCGCTCTGTCTTTCTTTGCGCCAGTATCTTCTGTACCTCTACGCCGAAAAACTCCTAGGTTTCTGGTACTTGATCACGGGTCAACGCTTCCTCTTTCTCAACACGAACTCCCGAGAAACTTTCAGTTTCATATAGCCATTGCCTAGGAGCTGGAAAGACAGTTCATAGTTGTCACACTCAGACTTCGTCGTAAGGGGTTCCAGGCTCATGTATTTCGGGCAGCGCAGAGGTCTAAAGGTGCAACGGGCAGCCCTGTCGACATTTAACGAGCCTTTCAACATTCCATCCCAGTCCATCGGCTTCTCGTATATCCGGTCGTAGAACGATCCGCTGCCATAGTCAAAGGAGCACTCTTTGGTTTCATACAAGAGCCTGGAATCGGTCCAAAAATGCTCAACGTGATCGGTGCAAAACAGCCAGAAATTCTGGTGCACGACAGATTCGAGGGGAATCTCCGCGCTGTTCTTTTCGGCCTCTATCTGTAAGTGGCACGAACCTGCTCTTCCATATCTCTCTCGTATTCTAGTTGGTTTACCTTCATCTTCTGGTCCCGCTTGTCCTTCGCGACACGTTCAAGCTCCTGCTCGAAAAGTTCAAGGTTCCTTTCCTCACGTTCCCATTTCAGCTGGTAGTATAGCCCAGCATGGGGCCCATCGTATGATCGTTCTGATGCCATATCGTCGTCCATGTCACCTTTCGGGTTCTCAATCTGACCATTGCACTCAGAGGTCAAGAAGATATTAGCGCAATCTTCTTTGTCGGTAGTTTCCTCAGCGTCTCGCGGGTCCTCTTCCAGCTCAGAAAGATCCTTATCAAATGCGGAGCCTGGTACGATACCCCCTTCCAACGCCCAGATATGCGATCCTGGGCTTTGGAGTCTTGTAAACTTCAGTCGACTGGTCGATGGATCGTTCGAGTATTTGGATCCAAATGGTAGGCAGGGAGAATAGTTCAGGAAAAGGGTCACCAGTGGTGATGAAAGAAGCTCAACGTCATGGATCACGACAGGAAATCTTATAGTAAGGGCAGCTATAACCACCTACCATCAATCTCACCTTGTTGATTACTGTTGAATAGGTGCAAGTAATTAGAGTGGTTATCCCAAGTGCTAAGAGCTGCAAATCTAGGTTACCGATTTTCAGAGCCCGCAGGTGACTCCGTCTTCGCCATGGCCATACCATATATAGCGATGTCAGGGGTTACCGTTCAACATCTCACCATCGAGCATCTCCATATCGTGAATACAGGTGTCAATGCGCCACTTCTGAGGAGGTGAATGGCACACATGCCGCAGCTGCAGTAGCTGGACATAGCTCATTCTCATCTATCCAAATGCCTCCCGCACGAATGGATCAGGGTGTTGGATGTCATTCGTAAACATCCGAACGTGGCCGGACCCATGCCGAAGGGGCTCAAGGTCGAATTAAACCCCATCTTAATGGGCAAATCCACAGCGATTAGATATAATGGAGTGGTGCGACGGGATGACACCATCGCCACCAGAAGATTGGACAAGGCGGGGACATCTGGTTATGAGGATATCGAAAAAGCATTTGAGAGGCACTTTTACAACGCAGTGCCGTTTGGGAAAAACAATGTCTTGAGATATTAGTTGAATTGCTACAATTTAGATGCAGAGCCGGGTGAGGACGACGAATTGAACTATGATGAATGATGACAATTCAAGGCTCTAGCGCTCGGTAGACGCCCGTTTACCCCGCGCAGCGCTTCATTCACCCTCCTTTCCTCGCTGCAACTCTAACAAATCATGTGGTAATCGACCTGATATACGCCCACCTCAGCGTCTGGTACCATGTCTCAATCCCAGTTACCGGTAGTCAAAGTAGCGCTCTCTCCGCCATCGCTCGACGACCTCGCATCTGCAATCAGCGCTGGCCTGCAAACGAACTTCACCACGTCCAACGTCGCCGTCTCGACCCCTCCCGACCTTCGAAATGGCCCCTTCTTCCTCGCCGGGCGCGGATTATCTGGCAACGTCCGCGTGGCTGACATCGGCGGCGTGCCAAATCTCAGGCCTACGCCTAATCTGGATGCCAAGTTCGACCTCCTCAAGGTATCCGAGCTGATGGAAATGTCTCAAAAGGGCGGCCTACTTGTGGGAGCAGGTGCTGGGCCGTTTCACCATCTTGGACACAACTCGGAACTCATGCCAAATATTGCCTACGGCTCTGCCTCAAACGGCGTGCTCAGTAACTGTACACGCTATGCAGAAATCACACAGGATGGAGGTGTGCATTGTGAGAGGATTGGCGAATCGACTGGATTTGGCCTGATGGCCAATCTGTTGGGATGCGATGGCGAGACTGGCCCTACGCTTCATATTACAGCCAAAGGAAGGCAGGCGAAACAAAGCTTCACTGAGGCGATCAGGGCAGCCGTTCGCGCTGTATACGGCGACAAGCTGGTTAGTTTAGGCGGCGTCTTTGTGATTCACAAAGGCAAGTCAAAGCTGCATGTGATGCCCGACTTCTCAGACAAGCCGCTTCACGACCCAAAGGATCTTGATCGTTGGCTGAGATACTTCGACACCGACCCGCCTTTGGTTTGTCTAAATGTCTTTCATTCCGGCGATGATCAAGGTCTGGGCTTGAGAATGGAGCATACACACTGTTTTGCCGGCGAGGGAGAAGCCGCAGACTGTCGAGGCGGGCATTATCACGGCGATCTTGATGAGACGATGCAGGATGTTGAGTATGAGGGGTGGTTCAATGTCGCTGAGGCTCTATACCGGATTGGTCAACCAGCCTCCAAATAAGTCATTAATCATATTCGAATTCCACATCTTTGAACGCAATCAAGCTGATATTTCTTCCCTCCTAGTGCTCAGGTTCTGTAGAGGTTCCTAGCGGATCCTCCCCTCTAGTTATTCTCCATCCATTAGAGATGACGATAATCTCCTCACAACCTTCGGTAGTCCACGACCACTTGCCCAAAAAGTAGGTTGAAACTTCCCAACTTTCCTTTAAGTAAGGCTCCCCCCATAGGACTAGACCTTTTGTGCCGTGATCCGCTTCGCCACCCTCTGCATTTTGACAATTCCATCGAGTTGCTGGCAGCGTCAGTTCGTCCTCGCGTGGTATTACGTACTTCACGTCTCCGATAAGATCTTCTAAAAAGTTCATGTGATGAAAATAATATTGTCGTGTGATCAAATTGTCCCTGATTCTTGGGAATGGGATCATGTCCATCCAGGTTGGGTGTGGTGAGTTCATCTGAAGCTGTGTTGGTACAAGGCAATCCGGTATTGCTTGGTGCGTAGGTCGGACTACCGCATGATGGCAAGGTGCGAAGGCATCACAGCGTATGGGTAGGTTATGATCGACGTTGATGAACTTGGCCAGTAGTCTTAAAAGAGACTTGTTTGACAGCAACCCTCGGCAAACATTGTGGGCTATCAGGTGTAATAGGAGGTGATCGGCGGATAGATGAAGCTCGAGATCATGAGGTGGCTCAGATTTATGGGGAGTAGACCCTTGGTTCGGACTCGCATTCATTCCCGTAGCTTCCGGTATAGTGCTACTCCCTGACTTGCATGGGACGGGCTTGGAAGTTCTGGCTGAAACGCTGAGATCGGGAAGCCGCCAACGATCAACCCGGTAGGGGTATTTCTGCGTCTTTCCGTTGGCATCCTCTTCCGCTTTAAGACGTTGTCCTAGTATTCTGATAAGCTAGAGCCTGGTGTGTGGAGATCTCGCTCTCTTACTGCGCGCTCTTTGGTTCGATCGGTTCTGGATCCGTTTTCGCTCCTTTCGCTCTCCAGCGGTGAGGTTCTGGCTGTGGGATTGCATTTCGACGGCACTTGTCCGAAAGCAGAATAAGCAACGGAATGTTAATAATGAAAGATAGCGCAAAACTTGGAAAAGATGCAAAAGAGGAAGTTTGTGTCAGTGTTGAAATGGCCCTGGAGCTGGATTCCTCCGTAGGCAAATGGAGCCAAGCCAAAAGGGGAAAATGGTGTCAGCCAGCTGACAAAGACCGTGACAGAGCAAACTCCGACGCTAGGACGAAAGGGGAAAAAGCCATGATGCCTCAAGTCTTTCGCGTAAGTGCAGCCGACGTGCAGGGAGTGGCAAACGTGCGGTTTTCGGACGATCTAAGAGTATGGCGAGATCATCCGGAATTAACTGCGTGCTAAGTCCGCTATACGAAATTGATCCTCGAAGTTGAGAGGTATCTGAGGTAGTCTCTTAATCCAAGTATATAAAGACATCTGTGCTCGCCAATGTAGATTCTCGGCAACCCAACCTCACAGTGTTCAAAGTACACCCCTTTAGTTACGCTCACCATGTCCCGATACGCAGCTGCCCATGTCGACCCTCAGGGGCCTGGTGACGCCAGGCCAACTGCATTGCAGATCATCAAGGACGAAGGAGTGGAGGGCAAACTTGTCGGCAAGGTCATTGTCATCACCGGAGTGTCGTCGGGCCTTGGCGTCGAAACCGCGCGTGCTCTTTCTCGCACCGGAGCAACGCTGTACTTGACTGCCCGAGATCTTGCAAAGGCTGAGGCTGCCTTGGCCGATTTCTTCGACCCTAGCCGCATGTTTCTTGTCAAGATAGATCAGAGTTCGCTGGACAGCGTTCGTGCTGCTGCAAGCGATATTTTGGCAAAGACGGATAAGATCAACATCTTGATCAACAACGCCGGCGTCATGGCGGTGCAGAACCTCGAGTTCACCAAAGACGGACACGAACTGCAGTTTGGAACCAATCATCTGTCTCACTTCTTGTTCTTCGTGTTGTTGAAACCAGCCCTACTAGCAGCCGCCACGCCAGAGTTCAGCTCGCGGGTCGTCAACCTTTCATCCTCTGGACACTTGATCAGCGGCATCAATGCGTCGGATAACTACAATTTCCAACAAGGTGGATATAATCCATGGGGAGCCTACGGCCAATCCAAAACGGCCAACATCTACATGGCCAACGAGATCGAGCGTCGATACGGATCCCAGGGCCTCCACGCAACGAGCCTACACCCCGGTGGTATCATGACGCCCCTCGCCAGACATCTTCCCGAAGAAGTCGTCGCGAGCATGGTCAGCAATGAGGTAATGGCTAAGAGAATGAAGAGCCCCGAGCAAGGAGCCGCAACGACGGTTTGGGCTGCAGTGGGCAAGCAGTGGGAGCACACCGGAGGAAGATACCTGGCCGACTGTGCTGAGGCGGAGCCTTCGGAGAATGAGACTGATCAGTTTTCCACTGGTCATGCGAAGCATGCCTACGATGCAGAGAGTGAAAGTCGCCTTTGGGAAGACTCACTGAAGTTGGTAGGTTTGGCTTAGAGCCTGGTAGATAAATAGTTACTATATAGTCTGAGAAATTCCACGTCCACGTTCCTATCTTAGAGTGCTATCATGGCTGGGTCAGGGACTCTATAGCGACTGATTCCCCACCATCGTGAAGCACAACCCAGTAGCAAGCTATGTTCAGAGGCAAATTATATTATGGTGTGTCCATTCGAGTCACAAACAGGAAACTCCAACACGAGAGACATGTTGCGAAGTTAGCCATCATCGCCACGGAAAAAAGTAGTAGTAAGCGGTTGTCTCATTTAACTTCATATAGACTGCTCGTACATTGAAAACTGACTAATTCGACTTGGCCAGTTTATCCAGCCTCACGCCAGCCACTCTTTGGCACACTTCTGTGTTATACTCGCCGTACCACAACAGTTGCGTACGAAGAATGTTGTCTTCCACTTCCGTGAACTTTCCCCAATAATTGTCAATGCCTTTCTGTTCATCTCCTTCCGACTCGCCAGGTATACTGCTGCAAGAGCTATGTTATGCGGATCATTGACTGGGATACTCTGTAATGCTTTAGCTGCCTCTGGAGTAAAGAGAATAGATACGGTGCTGCCAGGTGCAATAAGCCCAATATTAGTGTTCCGGAGCCCTATGGCGCACTGCTCGTATGAGGTCAGCCACGCCGTGTTTTGCCATTGAATAGAAAGGGAGGTTGGATGTCTGGTTTATGATGTGCATCTGGCTAGAAAAAGGCCACCGCCGGCAGGGCTATTTGCTTTCATGTGATGAAGTGCTAGTTTAGTCGCTGTCTCCAAGTGTTAGCCTGTGTGTTACAAATCCAAAAACGAAGATCTTGCGTCAAGGAAAGAACCTTGCGATAAATCACGTCCTTGAAGTTTACGTCAATTACTGCCAAGTCGGGTGGTGATAGAGACCCATCGACATCAAGGACGTCTTTGAGGACAGTGTTTCTTTCTCCACCGCCAGAATTAGCAAAATGAGGTCAATCCTGTCATGCTTCTGTTTCACTGCTGCGAAAAATGATAGTTGACTTGCCCAATTAGTGACACCCACATGATAGAACTCTGCATTTCTATTCACATGAGTTAGTCATCATGAGCATACAATGTCACTACTCTAGAGGACTCCTTACTGGCCCACCGACAGGAGGAGTTCTTCCAACGATTTTTCGGCATCTTTGTTTGTGTCTCTGAGTGCAACAACGGCGTTGTGCTGGGTGAGAAGTTCAACAATTGCTTTCCTAATTATACTAGCGCCGCCTGGACATTGCAGCAAGAATCCGATGTTTGTAAGATAGCTTCAAACAAGCTGAGGCTTACCAGCCACGAGTGCGACCTTATTTTAGAGCTAGCCCAAGAGACTTTCTATGATAGAAACTTCTGCCATGGTGAAAATTTGCCGCTAAAGGACTGGGTAAAGTATGAGAGCCGAGGCGGACTCGGGTCAACTTTAAGCTTACTACGGTTGGGAGGAATATTTGAGGTTGATTTAATGAACATCATAGATCTCACGGAGTAGAGGCTTGTGCTTGTCGTGGACCAAAACAGTTATACTGATATGAGGTACTAGGAACTTTTAGCTCGAAATTTCGAGATCAATGTATTGGAACACTTTATGAGAAGTTGTAACACGCTTTTTTATTGATCTATGCAGCATACGCTGCCTTATCTAACGAGAACTGTCCCCGGGTCTATATAGAGAGCTTAGACTTTACAGAATGGATCATCGAAATACCAAACAGCATTTCCATCAGGCTTAAGCTCCTCCTGTGTATACCCGTTTCCAAAGTACTGATAACGATTCTTGGATCTGTAAGTGATGACGAAATCTTCATATCTTGGCTCCTTTAAAGCCTCAAAGTAGTGAAGACGGCTTCCTGGCCAAATCGCCGTGACGGGCCCGTGAACTTTGCCGTTCTTGAACCAGGATCGACAAGCCGCAGACCACACCAAGCGTTTCATGAGAGTATGCGTATGCTGAGAGAATTCCTCGATGCATTCAGGCTTTGGATCGAAACACTTGATGTTCTCGCGTTGTAGCTTGCTGATCATCTGGAACAAGTACCGAGTATGCCATTCAAGGACAGGCAGAAGAGACGAATGGCTCGCTGGACCGTTTGGGCCGATGAACACTGTAAATCGCTAGTTATTCGCCTGCCATGTGCAAATAGGGGAGCGGTACGTACGGAAGAGATTTGGGAACTCGTCGACCATAGTTGAGAAATATCCCCTGGGAAAGCTACCAAATTTCTCCTTCAAGCTCTGCCCATTCCGGCCAATACACTCATAAGGCGGGGCGTACGAGGTATCGAAACCGGTGGAGCAGATGATGACATCAACGGCATGTTCCTTTCCGGTGGCATCAACAACTCCATCCTTTGTAAAGCGTACAGCACCGGATGTTACCACTTCGACATTTTCTTTGGTCAGGCTTTGAAGATATCCAGACCCTGGGGTCATGCGGCGACAGCCAAGGGAAAAGTCGGGAATGAGGTGCTCCACAAGTCGTTTGTCATGGTTAAGCTGGTCCTTCATGAGACCTTGAACAAATTCCCGAGATTTCTTCTGGTCCTTGCTGCCGAGATGGTTCTATGATACGGCGCAATTAGTCACAAGATCCCCTTTCCGTATTTCGGCTGCTTTGTTGTCTCTAACTTACCAACGTGAATCTTTTGTTCAACTCCCCATCGAGGTTGCGACAGTACTCATCGTACACTCGCTCATCGTCTTGGAATGTCTTGATCTGATCGGCGGAATCTACAACTCCTTGTTAGTTGGAGTCGCCGATTGCTAACCAGCAGGCCAAGATGAAAGGCCTACATTCAAAGTTGGTGCCTCCTGGACCAGCAAAACTGGCGCCAAACCCGGTAGTGATCCAGACAGGGGATCTCAGAAATGGTATAAGCTTTCCAACCACTGGAGTGATGTTAGCGGATCACGAGTAAACCGCCGTATTGCAATAGGAGAAGTGATACCTGGCTGAATGCTCGGGATCACCTGGACCGCAGAAGAACCTCCTCCAATGACTGCTACAGTCTTGCCCGCTAGGTCGTAGTGGTCATCCCAATCAGAGCTGTGCATCAGCTTGCCCTTGAACGTCGAGAGACCCGGAATCTCCGGGTATTTCCAATTGCTGCGGAGACATAATATTAGCGGGTTTAGAATAATGAGTGACCAGTGGACAACAGACTTAAGAACGCCTGTTCCATTAACCAAGACCTCGCATCTGTCGACGAGAGTGGTTCCTTCGGGAGTAAGCACGGTCAATTCCCAGAGACCCTGCTCCTCGTCCCATTTCGCTGTCTGCACACGATGCGAAAACTTTACGTGTTTCTCCAGGTTGTACTTTGTGGCAACGTCCTTGAAATACTTCCAGATTTCGCTGCTGGGGGAGTAGAATTGCGACCAGCCGGGGTTCTTGGCCCATGTGAACTGGCTGGAATCGATGTTATTCCCCGCAAGATGAGGAACCGCCGAGGGCAAGACTTACTAGCTATGACTAGGGATATCACAGGCGCAGCCCGGATATCGGTTCTCAAGCCAGGTACCACCGATGTCGTTGTTTTTCTCGTATATCTGAAGAGTTACATTCTCCAAGAGCCGCTCCGCCTTGTATGCAAGTTGCAGGCCAGTTGCACCAGCACCGACGCAAACGACGCGAACCGGTCGCTTGGTGTAGATGGGCTGCTCGGATATGGTATAGTCGCCAAATTCTTGTCTATACCACTCGTTTTGGTGCGGACCCTCGTCTTGTCCACCGATGTCGGGATTTGGGCCCAAGGAGGAGTTCATATATGCGGGTTGAGACATTGTCGGTTAGATTTACTCGTGCAACGGACCTTGAGGACCAGCGAGAGTTGACTTAGATAAACACATGAAATATTTCGAGATGAAACTGCTAACACTCTTTTAAATGCACAAAGAAGCGATACAAGGACTGGGGCCCTGAGCCGACCAGGCAAGTCAAGCCTGGCCTCGGGTTCCGGACCACGCCGCCATCCTCGGAAATTGGAACTAGGCCCTGACAAGCCAATCACGGGCTGTTTTGAACCTCGCTTCATTCGGCAACGAGGTCCAATCACATCAAGCGTCGAGCGGCGATTCCTCCGCATCCCTAGTCCACCAACCCCCCCGCATTCCCCCCACATCCCCAGAATGAAGACATCCGTCACCTGGAGGAGGGGGATGAGAGGATGGGCGGCAGTGGTGGGACCCTGATCTTGCATGGTTGTGGTTA
>JABSTB010001072.1:0-50284 GCA_013756995.1 Neonectria neomacrospora | reverse complement strand
GAGGAGAGTCGATGTTGGCGGGTTGGGGGTTACGGAGAAGGTGGTGCGGTGGAGGAGGAGGTGGCCCTGGAGAGACTTGGGATCTGGATGGACGGTTAGTCTGTGTGTTTATAGTCTAGGGGAGGGATATATGAGAAAGGGCTTACGGTCGGGGTTGAAGTCGAGGATGTGCAGATCGCCATCGGCGTCCGCCGCGACAATGGCCAAGTCGTCTCCGTCCGGCAGGAAGTCGGCCACGATGAGCGGCAGGCGGCCGTTACTCTTGCCGAGGACCTTGAACGTATATGGCTCCTCGGTGTAGCCGGCGAACCACACGCCCTTGAAGGCGTCGGCGATCAGGATCAGGCCGCTCCGGGGCAGCTCGCGGGCGCTGACAACGTGGCAGCTCATGTCGAGGAAGGCGACGGGCAGCAGCGAGCCGTCCTCCTTGAGGCCGCGCACCATGCACTTCTGGCCCTGGGCGACGAGCATGAGGCCCTGGGTGCCGACCTCGGACAGGGCCGTGACGCCGCCGCGCGGGATGTCCTCGCGCGCGATGAGCTTGAGCCGCTTGTTGGTCTCGGGCCGGCCGGGCTCCGGGATGACGGTGACGATGTCGAAGACGTGGACGCGGCCGCGGATGGGCAGGTCCTCGCCCTTGGCCACGGCGGTGCCGACGGCCAGTAGCATGCGACGCTCCTTGGTCTCCTCCGAGACCTCGAGATGCAGCGTCTTCATGCACTCGATGGACTCGCACGGCTCCAGCTCCAGCTCGTGGATCACGGTCCAGCTGACGGGGCTGATGAGCTTGAGCACGCCGCGGCCCATGGTCGGCGGTATCCCGAGCGCCTCCTTGGCCCACTCCTTGTGGTAGTCGTCGTCGCGGGGCAGCTCAAAGGGCTCCGATGTCATGCACCCGGCGATGTAGGCGCCCGTGGGCTGGTGGAAGGCGATGCCGCGGACGTCGTTGTCCAGGGGTACCTTCTTGACCGAGATGCCGAGCTCGGTGATGTTGGTGTGGGCCGGCAGCTGCGTGACGCGTGCGACGCCCTGGTCGTCGGCGTAGATGAAGCCGCGGTCGCAGCCCTCGGTGTGGAAGGGGCTCATGCCGCGGACGGGGAGGCCCTGGAGGCCGACGACGCGGGGGATGCTTTTGCTGGACTTGACGACGAAGCTCGGCGACGGGCCGGGCAGGAACACGGTGCTGTAGCCGTTGATGTTGGCGCATGCGCGGAGCGGGACGAAGCGCGGCTGCTGGTCGGCGTCGTCTCCGGTGGCCTCGACGGGGGCCGTGGCTAGGACGGAGTTGGACGACTTTTTGAATGAGAGGGTGGCTTTGAGTGTGGGCTCTGTGCCCTCGGGCTGGTAGCGGAGGGGTTCGTAGATGGTGAGGTCGTCGGAAGAGTGGCGGAGCTGAGTATGTTAGTCGTGACTGGGGAGAAGGGACGTATAAATAGATTGCTTACGATTAGGTACGGTGGTTGTGAAACAGAGTCACCGAGGTTCGCAACCATGATCTCACTCAGGGTCTCGCGGGCCATGCCGCGACGATGGGTGTATTCGGGGGAGAGGAAGGGGGGGATATATGTCAGTCCTTCGGCCACGTACACGGGCTCTGAGAGGTCAGGCAGGGCGTAGACCTACGAACCGTCAGTTGAAGCCATACAATGCCGTGCAGGAAGTAAATACTCACATAAAGAGCCCCCGCTGCGCTCAGCAGGAACATCATAATCTTCTCCTGAGCTTCGGCACCCTTGTCGCTTGAAATGGGCTGAAAGGCGCCCTGGGAGTCGGCGTACAAGCATCCTGCCTGCCACTTGGTGCTTGACAGGGTGGTGTCTGCCTTCTCGACCTCCTCGAGCTCGTTGTTGCTGTCGATTTGGGCGATGAAGACGCTGTTGTCGTCGCGGATGAGGAGCAGGTAGGGATCCGCGATGCTTGCGCTGGTGACTCTTGGCTCCGCGCCCGTCTCCTCGTCGAGCATTGGTAGGATTTGAATGAGGCCGAGATCTGATTGCATTAGTACATCTACACACGTTGGCCGTGAGGCGAGAAGCCAACTCACCTCCGTCGTAAGACCGGACCTCAGACTTAAGGACTTGAATGATCCTCATCTGCTTCCCCATCGTGCCAGCCTCAACGGTGAAACCGGCGGCGGGATCAAACTCGGTCTCCTTGAGCGTCTCGAACCCGGCGGCTGTGAGCGCATACACATCCGACGTCTCGTAGCCGTCGAGGTCGACCTTGGCCACAATCATAAACTTGTCGTATTGCCCAAACGTCTCGTAGTCGCTATCGGCTGCGACGTTGGCGCCGAGCGCCTTGGGGATCGGCTTCTTGACGGACATTGTCCAGAAGCCTCGCGCCTCGGGGAACTCGAACCGCCCGATGATCTTTGGCTGGATGTGCCGGTTTAGGACCGCAAGAGCTCCCGCACTGCCGCGTCCGACGACGCAGCCGAGTTGCAAATCGGCTACGACGCCCTGCGAGAGAGTTGCTTCTTCGCTGTCTGGAAGAAAAGAGGCCTTGCCGCAGGTGAACTCTTGGATCGGGGCGATGCTGAGAAGGGTATCATGAATGCGGAAGCTCAGCTCGCCTGATTTTCCCGTACCGTTGAGGGCCTGCGTAGGCTTTGCAGCTGCCGATTCCGTGCCGTACAGGTCATCGTCTTCTTCATCGTCGTCGTCGTCGAGGTCGAGATCGTCCACATCCAGCGCGAGGTCGGTGTCGATGACTCGAGCCTTGCGACGCTTCTCTGGTCCTTGTTTTCTTAGCCAACCTAACACGACGGAGTCGCCTGCCTCGCTTCCGACAAAGAAGGTGTTTTTGCCCAGCTTCGACAGGCAGGATGGACGGCTTTTGATGACGCTGCCGCCGCTTTCTGTAGGAATCATCTTGATAGTGATGCCGGAGACCGTGCGGCCGTCGATTCGGAAAGATACAATGCCAAGACGGCCGTCGTTCAAGATCAACAGAAGTTCCCCGTTCTCGATGTAGAGCTGCTCAATGACACAGCCCTCCAGGCGAAGGTTCAGATCGGCCTGGTCCGTCAAGCTGAACGAGGTCATTAGCCTCGCCATCGGATTGACAGCCACGCCATTTGCCTTCCCTGACTGATCAACGTGGATCAACTCATTCTGGCCGACCAGCAGCGCGCCCCCTACAGGCTTGGGCAGTGCGATGACCTGGTACAGGTCCCGGGGCAGGTCAGTGACGGAGAGAATGGTGGTCGAGGCGCGTTGTTGCAGGTCCAAAGTAAAGACCTTGTAGGTAAGGTGGTCCTTCTGGCCAAACGAGTGGGCGCTTGACTGACTGGATGAGAGGATGCCAAAGGTGGGCTCTCTATACTCATGCAGAAAGGCGAGGTGCACGGGGTGGAGCAGGCTGGGATCTAGCAGAGGGAGACGAAGAACAAAAGACGGTGTATACGCTGCTTCTAGGCTGTCGCTATCTCCATTGGCGACTGCGGTGGGCTCCTTGACGGGCCGCGGTCCGTCGAGGTCCTCATCCCAATCGTCCATCTCCAAGTCCTCTTCCGACTGCCGGAACGGGAGGATGGCGAGGTTTCGCGACCCGAACTTGAAGGCCGCGCATCTGCTCCCGGGGTCGGCCTGGAGGAAGTTGACGTGATCGCCAAAGGGGACCTCCCAGGGCGCGCCATGCAGCTCGTCTTTCTCGTAGTAGTGGATCGAGATGGTCTCGAGCGTGTTCTTTTTAGGATCCCACTCGGTAAGGCACATCTTGGCCGCCTTGTAGGCCAGCAGGAGAGCGTCGCCGCCCGACTTGGTCTGCTTGGTCTTGAGCCTCGCCAGGCCGATGACGGCGCCAGCAAGCGGGATCTCTGCGACGAGCACGAGTTTGGTGTTGTTCGTCCGATCGGTGCGCACCAGCATCGACTCCCCGCCGCCGAGGAAGGAGGACTCGAGGCCGTCATCGTCGTTCGCTCGGAGGTCGAACTCGGGCTCGGCCTTGGCGGGCTGCAGCGGCTGGTTTTGGGCGTCGAGCTCGGCGGAGATGGCCTTGGTGGTGAAGATCTGGAGCAGGGAGCCCTTTGCGACGACGAGGTTGGCGGCCGTGGCGGAGGTGAGAGGCAGGCTCAGGGCGTGGGTGACGGCTGAGGGAGCCGCGAGCTCGGTGTAGGCCTGCATCGCTGCTGCAAGACCATGCTTTCGCGGCGAGGAGGGAGACGGATTGAGCTATCGCTCTGGCGTAATTCGTCTCGTCGGGCTTGGTTGGCTTGGGCCCTTGTTGTCGCGATGGTGTTGGATGTTGCGAAAGAAGCTTGAGCTCTTGACGGATCAAAGTAGCCTCCGACTTCCGAGAGCTCCAACCAGCGCAAGCTAGGCCTACCCTACGCGGCAGGGTGTTGAGACCCCCAGCATGCTAATTGAGGGGCCAAAGCAGGGGTGTGAAGCACAAGCCTCAGAAGTATCGATAGCATAATTGAGGCTAACCCCCTTCTCGGCAAAGCCCAGTCTATTGCGTCACGAAAACGCCGACAAGCGTTATGCCCGGCTTCTGCAAACAAGCTTCAGTTCCAGCTCCCGCAACAGCTTCAGGGATCCTGGATTCTACTTGTGTTATTTCCCGTCGCTAGTCAATTCTTCTTGATTAGTGCGTCCATCTACGCGATCGCATTGTACTGGGTAAGTACCGGACTATCCGCGCTTCTCAGGTGCCTGATGACGACGTCACCGGCTGCTCTGTGATAGCTGTGTCTTTCTCTTGGTCGCTCGTCGCCAAACCTCCATCTCGCATCTCGACCACACGAAAACACAACACATCGGCGCTCTCTGCAGCAAATTTCCACGCTCTTGTATCGTCGACCCCATTCACGCCTACAGCGCCCGTTGGCTCCTTTCGTCACCATGGCCGCCGCAGGCCTCGTCCAGACCAGTCTCATCTGGGTCGCGTATGCTGTCGCTGTCGGCCTCTGCCTGGTCGCCGCCGTCATCACCACCTTCACCTGGCAGACGCCGCGCGAGCGCTCCGCAATCGTCAGCGTCGTTGCCATCGTCAGCTTGACCTCTCTCCTCGCAACCATCCTGCTCCTCCCCGTCGACATTGCCCTCGTCTCCGCGACCAGCTCAGCCGCCCTTGGAGCGAAGAAAGACTGGGCTACACCGGAGCGCATCGACCACATCCTTCTCACCCTTAAGATCGTCTACTACAGCCTCTACAGCTTCGATGCTCTGCTTTGTCTCGTCGTGATTCCCTTTGCCTACTTCTGGCACGAGGAATATGATGAGGTCGAGATCGAGGAGGGTCGCTCCCTCAGCAGCCGCTTCTGGGCCGCCGCTAAATACACACTCTTCTTCATCGCATTCGTCGTCATCCTCTTCCTGCTCGGCTTCTTCGTCCCCGCCGCCGGCGACAGCGCCAAAGACCACTGGGACCTGGACTACTTCAAGAAGCTCATTTCACAGAACCATGGAGAAAAGGCCTTGACCTTTGCCCTTGGTCTTCTGATGACCCTAGGCACGCTGCTCTACGTTGTTTACACCGGCGCGGGACTTGCTCTTCTGCCCATCTCGCTCATCAAGTCGGCGCCTTCAATCTCGGCCCCGCAGCTCTCTGAGACGACCGCTTCTCAACTCGAGCAGAACAGGGAACGACAACGACAAATCGAATTGCGCAATGCTGGTCGCCAGGAGGAAATGTCCCGCAAGGACCGACGAGAGTTGGATGCCCTGGTCAGAGAGGAGCAGACTTTGGTTCGACGAGAGAGACTGGCGGCCGAGGCACAGGGAGAAGGAAAGAGCCGGGTCTACCAATTCTGGATCAAGCTCTGCGTCCTGTTCCGACCGATCAAGATGCTGGGCGGTATCCTGCTCCTCCTTCTTTCCATCTTCTTGTGGGTCTCGATGCTGATCACAGGCATCGACAAGGCCAAGAATTCAGTCTGCAAGCAGAAATGTGGCTACATCCTGGGCCAGATCCATCTGTTCCAACCCATGAACTTCATCTTCCTCAAGGCTGCCAAGGCATTCCCTATCGATTACATCCTTATGGTATTGCTGGTGCTCTTCTTCTTCAGCAGTTCCATCTCGGGCGTCGCTGCTGTGGGCATCCGCTTCCTTTGGGTCCGCATCTTCCAGATCCGCAAGGGAAGGACTGCTCCCCAGGCCCTGCTCATTGCAACCGTCATGCTGGCGCTCATCATTCTTGCCACCAACTACGGCATTGCTATGATGGTTGCTCCCCAGTACTCAATTTACGGAACTCAGACCTTCTGCTCCAACGCACCAGACTATCCCGGGGAACAACCCACCTGCGAGCGCCATTCGGACCTGATCCAGCCTTGTTCCGAGGTGTTGGATTACAAGCACGCAAAGGACGTCTGCACCCCATCTGTCATGTCGACGTTCCTGAACCGAATCACCATTACCTGGCCATTCTTTGGTCTCGTTGACTTCTGGGCACAATTCGCCTTCCTGGGCGTCTTCCTCATTGTGTTCGTCACCGCCATCTTCCGCACCCCCAAGGTCAACATGAATGAGTTTGACGAGCAGGCCGAGGCCGACGAGGAGGAGAGCCTACTGGCCTCTACTGGGAGACGATTTGGCGCGACCTGGCAGGATGTGAGGGGTAAGACTGGGACTGGGAATGGCTCCGGCAACAATGGTGGCAATGGATCAAGGTCCGCCGATGTTTGAAATGGCTAAGTAACCTTGGGACTATTGTGTGGTGGGAGACGGAATGGAGGTATCGTTTGTTTTAGTACGCTGCAGCGCAGCAAGTACACGCACTTGGCATGGAGTTACAACGAGGTCTGGTATGTTGGGTATCTGTATTTAAAAGGCACGTAGTCGTCGCGGAATCTGGCAGCGTTATCAAGTAGCAAGTAGTCGAAGGGGCCGGCAGACTGGCACGAATTATTCAGGCCCCTAGCGCTATCTTCCTCTTCTCCGTCTTCCTGTCCCGCGTGAACTGCACGGCCTTGTGGCTGAGCTCCTCGAAGCCGGCGCGCGGGCCGACGTGCATCTCGCGCCAGCACCGCGCGCAGTAGACGTCGTCGTCGCAGCCCAGGCACCGCAGCGTGGCGTCCTCGAGGCACACGGTGCACCAGCTGTCGACGTCGTCGTCGGTGTAGTTAGTGCGCGACGTCAGGCGTTTGACGGACTTGGACGGCGCGTCGGTGGGCACGTCGGGGAGGTCGAGGCCGTCGGACGCCGGGACGCGGAGGGCGGCCATGCGCGCCGTGATGTCGTCGAGGTCGGTGCTGGCGGCGCGGGCGGAGCGGGCGGCGGGGAGGTCCTCGAGGGTTGACGGGAGGTCCGGCAGGGAGAAGTCTGATTCCGTAGAGGGGATGGCGGCGGATGGTTTGGCGTCGTCGTGGGCCTCGTTTTCAGCGTCGGGAGGGTCGTCCTTTGCGAGAGCGGCTTCGAGTTCCAGCTCGTCGCGGAACCTTGCAATCACGTCGTCGACGTCGCGCTTCATGCCCTCTCCATCCGAGTCATCTGAATCCTGGTCCTTGCCGTCCTGCCTACTGGGAGCTTCATCATCTTTGGGGATGGCCGAGGCGAGTTCCTCGAGGAGGGCCTTGACGCGCGCATCGTCTGGCTCGGCCTTGAAAGCCTCGTCCGGGCTGACGTCGCCGAGGAGCTCCTCGAGGGTCTTGTCATCCGTGCGAAAGATGGCGTCGATGTCCTCGTCGTCTGGCTCCTCTTTTGGTGAAGGCTTCACGGGCACGGCTCTTGGGGTGAACTGCGCTGGGGCGGTAGATGACTTGGCCGCCGGCGGAGGTGAGGTTGCATCCTGGTCGCGCAGGGACTTGAGGCGGGCGGCTAATGTGTCTTCGCGGGTCGGCGTTCCCTGGCGCTCTATAAGGTCTACGGAGATTCTGGATATCTAGTTAGTCTTGGGAACGGTTCTTATTGGGGGATGTCGATCTCTACTTTGTGGGTTGAGGCCTCTGTGAGGTTGCGCTTCCGCCTCGCAATGCCTGGAGGCGATCGAGGAGGGATTTGTCGATGGGGTCTGACATCGCTGAGACCTCGGTGCGGGGAGAACCCTGAACCAATCTGGAGACTAGATCTTTAGTTGGCCCTTTTGCGATGCTTGTGATGGCCTGTTCCCAATGTGGTCGCTCGAAGCTTCAGTACCTTGTTGTTGAAGCTGGTATGAAGTGAGGCGTCCTAGTGGGGCATCACCTCGGACCTGGTTTGTCGAGTGAAGGCGGGGTTTGAGTGGCGAGGCCGGGAGGTTTGACTGTGCCAATGCTTGGCTTTCACGCAGCCTGGCGACTAAAAAAAGATAAAGAGAGCTTTGGATTAATTTACTGCCTTATAATTATCCTCTCTTTTGTTTTGTTTCAGTCTGGTTGAGTTACTTGGCTTCGCGCCAAGTAGGAAGGGAGTTAATGTGCAAGGTATGGACCGTGAGATGGTACGACGACCAGGCATTCGCCAGTCCGCCACCACCCGCTCAGCAGTACCGGGTACTGATGCGGAGATATGCAGTGAAACCCTTCTTGTAAGAAAGAAGGGTTTCACTGCGTTCTTTCGGGAAGCCCTGCTCTACTCTAAAGTGATCGCATGTGCTCCTCTCTGACAGATCCAAAGCTCTACGAAAGAACAGCGATGAGTAATCTTCAACTATGAAAGCCGTCAACATAATAGTGGTCTCAACTGCGCGAGCTAGCTATTATTTCTATTTACATCTGCCCCGGGTATATACTAGTAGGGAATATTGGTTTGTATACATTAGTCTTTCCTTAGAACCTTCTGCTTCCCCCATCCAATTCAACAGGCGGACTCTCACTGGCCAACTCGTAGTTGCCGGTATGATGTACAACCGTCTCCGGCCACTTGGGCTGGTACTGTGCCATGTCTCTTGCCAATTGCCTTTCCCTCTCATGGGCTGCGCTCTGCTTAGCCTTCCGGCTTTTCCACCAGAACCAGGCACCTATCAAGCCGAGACCGATGCACGCCACGGGGATCCCGACCCCGAGGCCAACTGCCAGGCCTGAAATACTGCTTGAGGAGTTGTCTTCTTTGTTGTCCTCTTCTGCTGAGGCAGAAGTCGAGGCCGATAGTTCCGATGAGGTCAGCGACGCCGATGTGGTCGACGCTTCGGTGGACGTGGCGGGAACACTTGAGGTGGTTGGGGTCTCTTGTTTCGTACGGAAAGTGGCCGCCGTGCGTTCTGGGCCATAAGAGTATGTTGTGCTAGGGGCGCTGTCTGCAATCTGACCGTCATTGCCGAGGAAGATGCCATTCCCGTCATCGCAGCAGTGGTCGTCGTCGTCACAGCAAAGAGTTCCGTCTTTGCAGACGCTTACACGTGGGAGAACTCCTGTGGTCTCATCTATTACAGTTGTTAGTATGAGGGCTTTGACAATCTCATGATGTTTGCCGCCCGCCTCCCAACGGAGAAGACAAACTCTGGATAACGTGAGAATCAACTTACTATAGAGACAGATTTGGGCGCACGTTCCCGAATCATACGGGTCAACGGCACAGGGTCCTCGTAGAAACGTGTTGGGGCCATCGTTGGGCTTGTGACATAGCCGATTCGACAAGCAGGTCGCATCAATACCGCAACAAGCATTGGAGCCCGGGCAGCGAGCATTATTTGGGTAGGCAAGGCCCCCGTAGCCGTAGCATGTAATGATCTTATCACCGCGCACGACGGACAAGCCCGGCGCGAGCAAGAGTCCGACAGCAACGGCAAGGAACAGCATGGCGGATGTAACAGAAAAAAAAGAACGGGCTTTGAGTAGCGAAAGACTGAACTGGGGGACGGTGATTTCAACGAGGGAGAAATGGAAAGAGTAGGGAACAAATGAGACGAGAGGGAGCAGTCAGTAAATGCAACGGGACGATGATGTTAATCAAGCCTGCCCACACCAGCAGCTGAAAAGAGTTGACCGTGTCTCAAACAAGGATGAGTTGTATTTACAAGGGGTGCCAAGTCTCAGCGGCGCTTAAGCCGTCCCTGGTTGGTTGATAGTTGGGCTCTGTTGGTTGAAGCACCGGCCCTCTGCTAGGATGTGGCGGTATCCTGGGTTGCCTGGCAAACACTGGTTGGTCAATAATTGGGCTTGTTGGTTGACAGTTGCTCTGTTGAAACCAGGAGAGGTTGGCAGAGAAAGGCACCTGGTACTCGACGCAATTAAAGATAGAACGGCACAGTCAGTCTTGCAGGAATTTTGGAGCAGCTAACTGGCACGGGTTAACAGCGCCCCCCTTTTCCCTCTTCCTTGCAGCAGGTAGCACAAAGTGGTATCCCAGAATCCTCAGGATCCTAGACCTTGACAACCGAACCATCCGATCAGCCTTGTGGACATGGCCCGAGAACACTACCAAAGTGGGCACGATATAAGCGCCCGGCTTGGACAACGATGGAGGCGAGCATGCGGCTGTCTCAGCCCAACGAAGTAAAATGACCATCCGATGATCTCTCAACCGGGTCGTTAGCCGCGAGAGCACGGCCTCGCGTAAATGTAAGACTGTCACTGGTTACCAAGGTGTGAGCATTCATCGTTAGCCGACGCAAAAAAGTTTTGCAAAAGGAAAGGCGTGGAACTGTCCATGTCGTTAATAACCTTCGGCATCCATATGTCCCATGAAACGCTTCTGGCCAACGCACTTGACCTAGTCTGTCATGAGAAAGAGGACTTTCATAAACGCCCACCTGTAATGCAGAAGTATGAGTGAGGTCAAGTTTTAGGTATCTCGGCCGTCTTTAGTAGCCATTGTTATTCGGCACTGGGGGCAGATGCCAGGCACCGAGGTAGTTGTGATCCAGCTGCTGCGCGACCAAAACGACTCTCAGCATAATTATTGGAAACCGTCAGGAAACGTACATTGACAGCGCTGAAGTCGTTGCTGGAAGAAGAACTTGGTTTATATTCATGTAGCTGTTCTGAGCTTCCAAGCGCCGGGTCGCCCAAGCCCGAGGACGGGACGCCGCACCCGCACCACCGCCGCGGACAAATGTCTTAGTCCCGTGTCAAGTGAGAACAACACTTGGTCTTGTCTTGTTATCGCTGTTGTGCGTGACTCAATGTGTTGGTTGGGTATTTCTATGTGCACCTGCCTACTCGGCACGGCCCGCGGAATCTTCACCAGTCGCTGTATTCGTACCGTGCACGTAGTACTTGATAGGTTGAAGCCGCCACCCCCTTACTTTAGAGCACTGAGATTGAAGGCACTAGGGCGGGGGAAAAAATATTTGCTGAAGAATTCTGATTCTTTGTTGGGCGCGCGGGTCTTCGAACAATTCCGACGCTCGACTTCAACACTGCCTCAGACTCTCGACGACAGCCTACAACACTTCGCACTCCGCCCTTGGTTTGCACCAGCTGCCTCGCGATTGCTACCCTGGCCGCAATGGTTGTGTCTGGGGCCGGCTGAGATCCCTGTTTACTAGCCTGGGTCTGGCTCTCGCTATTGGCTTAGGCCCCTTGTCGCGTCACCAGACAGTGGCTCCCGAGTACAGTACATAGTACATGAGCTTCAGCTTGGCAGAATGCAGACACGCGAGTACACGATGTGTTCTTGTCGAGGATGTTCCCTGCGGCAGCCAGCTTCGGGGGGTTTCGGGCATCTTTGGATTCACCAACTCCTTGCCTCGACATACCAACAAGCCGGCTAATGAATGACCATCTACAGTATCTCCCTGGGGCACCTCCGTATCAAGGCGGACGGGTGAAATCATAGCGGACAAGACATGGGTACCCCACTGGGCTGGCGGCAACCAGCAAGGAGCATGATTACGGGGCCTCTGACGAGTCCCCTTCTCCCCTTACGGCTTCATTCCCCCTTCCGGTGGATCCTGGGAGCCATACCTCGTTGCCATTGGAGCCTTGCCAGAGGCGGGTGCCTGGGTGGCATGGCCATGCCGCGATTTCCATCTGTTGCAGGCTTGCAGCCGCTGTGGCGAGAACCTGGAACCTGGCCTTAGGGCGTAGCGCCTAATGCGTAATGCCGCGTTGCGTAGCAGTGAGCACTTCGTAGCTGGCTGTCGTAATCCGATCCGATGTGGAGGAGAGGAGACTAGCCCTCCTATAAGTATCTGCCGCTCCTGGTCGCGTGTTGCTCTTGGCCTCGGTGCGTCCCTGGAATATCTTCGTGAACATTATGCGTCTACGCGCCGCCATGCTTCGAATACCTGCTGCGTTCCGGCTCAATGCGCACTCGATCCAGATCGCCACCGCCATATCCTTCATCTGGCTGTTTCTGATCTTCGCCTTCCGATATCATGACCCGACCGGTTCCTTTCCAGCTGTGAAGGCGCCGACCTCCGACCCGGGCAAAATCAACCACCCCAGCTCACCCAGCCTGCAGAGCTTCACTCCGATTGAAGTAGGCGCCCGCCACTTCCTAGATTACCCCCTGACCTCGCCATACAAGGACATATTTGGAGAGCTGGGTCAGCGGGCCGTGGTACTGAGAGCATGGATCGAGGAGGTGCAATCGCAAGTTGAGGCTTCGCCCGCCGATAGCCAAGGGCGGAAGACTGTCGCAGAACTCGTCCAGCGAGTTACCGAATCGTTATTCCCCTACCTTAAGCCTCTATCGACAGGCCCCTCCCCACCGTTATCGGCGATCCGAGATCGACTTGGCCTTACGGGCGGTTCAAACAATACTTCTCCTATTCCCCAGAGCGCTGGAATTGTCATCCCCACGGGCGACAAGACGCTGCGTTTTGCCTGCCATCTGATCGCATCCCTGACGCGCGTACACAAGACCAAGCTGCCGATCCAGGTTGTCTACGCGGGGCCCGAAGACTTGTCTGCGGAAGGAAAAGAGGCCCTCCAGAAGGCAGGCGATGGCCGGGAAATTGAGCTTCTCGACGTTCTCACTGTCTTCGACGACAGCACGTTGCAGTTGGCCCACGGAGGGTGGGCGATCAAGCCGTTCGCTGCGTTGGCCAGCCGATTCGAGCAGGTGATCCTTCTCGATGCCGATACCGTCTTCCTGCAAGACCCAGAAGAAATCCTTCGTCAAGACAGATACAAAGAGACAGGCGTCATGCTATTCCACGACCGACTCCTCTGGAAAGGCGGTTTCGCGGAGCGACAGGACTGGTGGCATGAGCAAATCAAGCATCCTAGCGACGAGACTGCGAAGTCGCTCGTCTGGACCGAGCGCTACTCCGAGGAGGGCGACTCTGGACTCGTCGTTGTTGACAAATCCCGTCTTGATGTCCTGGTCGGCCTGCTTCACATCGGATGGCAGAACTCTCATGATGTCCGGGAAGAGTGGACCTACAAGATCACCTACGGCGACAAGGAGACGTGGTGGATCGGTTTTGAGGCCACGGAATCAACCTATACCTTCTCACCCCACTACGGTGGCATAGTGGGCTGGCTAGGACCGACCAAGGAGGAGATGGAGAGAGCCGAGGATGAAAAGAAGAAGCAGGAAGAGGAGGACCTTAAAGAGCAGAAGATTGAGGCTGATGCGCTAGAAAAGGCGGCCAACAACGCGGAGAGGGACGTCGAGTCCAAAGATGAAGAGAAGGAAAAGGAGGGCGAGAAGGAGGAAGTTCGCGTGTGCAGCTTCGTCATTGCCCACGTGGACCAGACGGAGAAACTGTTGTGGTACAACGGCGGTCTCCTGAAGAACAAGGCCGTCAACCAGACGGCCTTCGAGGTGCCGACGCACTGGATGATTGACCAACACTGGGTCAAGGGCGGCTCGAAGAAGGACATGAGCTGCATGGTCGGGACCGATGCCAGCACCTTGTCGGAGCACGAGCGGGATATCCTCAGCCGATCGATTACTGTGGCGCAGGACGTTGACGAGCGATTGGGGTTAATACCATCATGATGAAGAGCGTTAGTTGTTGGGGTTCGGATACCGGATATGTATTTTGGGTTGGCTATATAATGTTCTTGGGTTACACGGTAATGCAAAAGAAAAAAGTTCGAAGTCTTTGTCTCTCCTATTGATCCCCAAGTTGACGTCGGCACAATTGCCAAATGCATCGTCAATCTGTACTACCTGGCATTATTTTGCTCAACAGCAATAGTGGTACCATTTTATGGACTACCACTCGGCATCAAAGTACTACGAACCTTATCTATTTAGTCCAGGCGAATGTAAATCTCGTGGGATCGGTTGTGCTTTTCGCCTCACAATACCTGGAGGCGATCGAGGAAGATTTGCTGTGTCGACATTCGGTATTCCACGGAGTTGACCACCTTCCATGTCCGTTTTTCTTGGCAATGCGAGGTCTGAACTGCGCCTGTTGTTCTGATGACTCCACTGTGTCGAGGTTGAGAAGTGTTCAAGTGAAGCGACATCAGAGTCAGTTCATCCTCATTCATTACCTGCTGCTACTCAACTAGATGCGGTATGCTGCACGAGGAGCACTGACATAGATGGTACGGCAGGGGTTAGCTTGGCGGGTTGGAGGGCTGAGCCAACACCTGTAAGTCATTGGCACAGCAGGATTTAGGAATGGAGACTTCGTATGGAGAGATTGCCTTAATTACTTCGAAGCCGCCGATCCGTGTACTTCAACGGCCAGTATTTATCCTGCCACTCCCGAGTCACAAGTTGGCAAGTATACCACCTTTCTTCAGCCACACAAGTGTTTGCTTCTTTCTCCCACTCTCCCATATATATATGTATCTCGAGTACCCACGTATCATCTGATTTTTGTAGGTGATAGTCTAATATTCAGCTAGATCAGGTCATTTCCACCGCCGAAACACACGGAGACCCCCAACCTAAATATTGTCCCATGGGCCACAAACCGCCAAGAAGCGGAAGTTCCAGGATCCAAGTGGGGTTTTCAAGCTTCCATTCTGCAGCTCGCCCGGGCGAAGTACAGTAAAATGCGAGGAGCCTGTCCCTTGTCGCCGCTGAAATCCTGAAACGGAGCAAAAGGCAAAACGCCGCAGAACCAACTCTTCAGCACAACCAACACACCAATCATGATAACTGACCCCAGGCTTCATCTGCACGGGCCCGTCGGCCTGACTGCACAAACTGGATCACTACAGATGTCTGAGTTACTATGTGGGCCTACTTACCTACGGAGAAGGCTTTCGCCACATGCGACAGGTCCCAGTTCGCGATCATGGCGGAGTAGCCAACTATCTAGGACCTAGACCCTGTGGTTTTCCCTCTGGTACTCCTCTCCTTCACCTCTTTCCCATGTCGTTTGTTGCATCAGTTCATCTTCATAATCATTAGACATGTGCACGCACGCTATGAACAAAGATGGCCTCGTCGACGCCTCCTCAGCACAATTATAGCACCCTAGAGCTCAACAAAAATGCACATGGTGCCTACCACTTCGTCGAGAACAACCTGCAGCGGTCCTCAGAGGTCAGCCGCAATGTAATAGCCGATTGCGACTACCGAGAACTGGCCCAGCCGTATCCCGTCACGAAGGATGATCCAGGCTACGTCTAGCCGGCGGATGAGCCCAGGATATTTAGCCTGCGGCGGAAAACGTTCTTCGTTGTTCTTGTCGTCATCTCATCGTAGTCGGTGCCATCATTGCCGGTGTTCTGGTGGGCGTGACGAAGAAGGGAGACAATTCCAACGACTCTTCGGATTCCAGCGACCACACCTCGCGCGGTCCATCCCGCGACTCCAACGACAGCAAGACTGGCCCTTTAACAGACACCAACATCGCCATGATCAATTTCACCGAAGATTACGGCAACCAGAATTTCCTTGTCCTCTATCACATCAAAAACCCCGCCATCTGCATATCGGCTCATAATTCCTCAGAAAAGGCATGGATTGTCTCTCTCGTGGTGGACAACAGCAGCGGCGTTAGCGTCGACACGGTCCGCAATGGAACCAACTTGGCCATTGATGTGTACTGGTACAACGATATGGTATGTTGATTTCTGCCATGTTGGATGAGAAACAATGCATGATTCTGATATCTAACCCACCTCTTAGGGGCGTGACATCCACCTGTACTGGCAATCACCAAATAATGCTGTCAAAACCTTGTTCAGAAACAACATCTCGACGACCGAAGTCTCAAGTCCCAAAGATTGGACTTATCCCTTTGAGACTGACAGGTTCAGCGCATCCAATGGGTCCTCTGTCGTGTCATACGCCCGTGAATGCCCCTACTGCACTTTGTACACATACGTCTTCTTTCAGGACGCCGAGGACGGAATCATGGGAGGCGTTCTCTTTGGTGACAATGACGAGGGATGGGAAGACAGAAACTTTACCGAAATCACCGCGCCCGCCACCAACACATCTCTGGCCCTGGCCTCCGTGAGGGCGACCAACACGAGTGACCGAGGCATGGACATTTTTTACCAGACCGAGTCGGGCGTGTTGGCGCAACTTACATACAACGGCGATAGTGTGTACGAGGCGCAGACTCTTTCCCGAGGTCTTTCAGACTAGTCCGCAATTGTTGCATTTTCCACCGGGTTCAATGATACCTCAGGCGACCGGCCACCCCAAGATTCCACGTCCTGACCACCGACCCCAGCTCGGACGCGGTACTCCTAACATACTACAACAATGGGGAATGGGTCGCAGGCGACAAGGTGTCGGCGCTGTCGGATTGCGCCGCAAGAAGTATCATGGCTTTGAACCCGGCCCGCAGACTGTACTGCCTTGTCGATGCCGACGATGGGGACGTTGAGATTCATGAGTATGTGTGGAGGGGCGAGCCTGTGGGCGATACAGACAGTTT
The DNA here is from genome assembly GCA_013756995.1 of Neonectria neomacrospora. Lineage (NCBI taxonomy): Eukaryota > Fungi > Ascomycota > Sordariomycetes > Hypocreales > Nectriaceae > Neonectria > Neonectria neomacrospora. The sequence goes on along the minus strand of JABSTB010001072.1, from coordinate 33,667 downwards.
TTATAGTTGGGATAAGGCCGGCACAGTAGGTACCATTGTCAAATAGTCATACTAGACAGCATTATTTTCTTCTTAAATTTAGGTAGGACTTTTGAGTTCAATTAACTGACATTCAAACCACTGTCTCCAATAGTCAATTGCTTTGTGACCGTATTCCACAAGCAGAGATCGATGCTGGTGGACCAAAACAGTTCCGCTTCTAGCATTTATTTATAGGATCACAGAAGGTCGTAGTTGACTGGTGCGGCTAGGGTAGGCCGTCACCAGCCTTGTTGCAGTAGCTGCACAAGGCTCAAGCATCCGATAATGACTGCTACCTTAAATGGTTCAGACGCACTAATTCACCAAGACCGATACTTCCTCTCGACGTCAAATAGAAGGGACATTTAGGGAGCAAGTCAGCCAGCCTCTCCACCATGTGAAGCTCGCTCTCTACAGGTTTAGATCACCACGACGACGTGACAGCCCGCGATGAGATAAGTTGCTTTTAAGTAAAACTTCGGAAGTCGGGTTCGTATCTTCCCATCCCCTGGAAAAGCCTGGATCCCAAGTCCGACACCCATGTAACGTTTCTTCCGACGGGCCGCTCCGACGTAGCCGGATCCGTAAAACGGGGCGGAAATTGATGATCCCTCAACTGACAGCTGGTCAGAGGTCTGTCGTATTCTTAAAAAGTCCCCATGCAAAGCTGCCACTCGGAGGCTTAACATTGAGAATGCATCTCCACAGCTCCCCACCTCATAAGCGGTGTAAACCCGTTTTGCTAGATGGGTCTTGAGATGATGCTATCCTTCCGGCTTACCCGTCGTAGGATCAAATGGGGTGGACAGGGTACGCGAGCGGTCGAAGATCGTGTCAGTGCGAATTTCGCGGGACTCGAGATGAATTCCATCACCATTACAGATTCAAGGGCGCAGTATACACGTAATAAGTATTCGTATAGTGTCAACGTGGCTATAGGTGAAGCCCAGGACCAGGTAGTATTGGGCAGGATTCTGGGGTGGGTGGACCTGAGACAAACTATCCATAGTGCCCCTTTGAATCCTTCCATAAAGTAATTGCCTTTGGCCGGCCTTTACTTCCAAGATCCGAAACCGATTCGCCGGTTTACTGAATTTCTCGTCCTCGGATGATGACAGCTGAACGTGACGAATCCCCCCCCTGAATGTCAGTGTCATCCCCACACGAGAGAACACGAGACAAGACAAGACGAAACAAGTTGTCTATCCCGGATTGCCGGCGGCTTCAACTTGGATCCAGGGAGAGACTTTTGATTGGCCCCATGTCCTTTTTGTTCGAGGATTACTTATGATAGTCTCCGCCCTCGGCTGTTCAAGTCCAGTAGGATCAATCAAATCTTAATTAGTGTCTCACAACCATGTTGATGTAGGATTCGCGACATGGATCACTGTTTCATTATGCTGACTTCCGTAGAACCAGATGAGCGATCACATATCGGATGATCGACTTGCTTGTTTACTCTATAAAACCTCCAAGGGCGCCTCTTTTGTTAACGTGCGGTCGCGATCAACCCGTTTTGTTCCATTCAATCGTATCTCACTCGACTTACACGCCTACCAATCATGCGTTCATTCATCGCCTCGAGTGCTCTGGCCAGCCTGGTCACTTCGGTCTCCGCTACCGGGATCTTGCTTCCCCTTTACGTCTATCCCTCTGCTGAGTGGAACGACAACGCTGCCAACTGGAAGCCCGTTGTTGCGGCAGTCCAAGCCCATACCGACATCGACTGGACCATTGTCATCAACCCTTACAACGGCCCAGGGCTGAGCGGCAAGCCCGGCGATGACGATGTCAACGTCATCAGCGGCGTCTCGCAGCTGAATGCGAACAAGAACGTCAACACCGTCGGCTACGTCCGAACCAACTACGCCAAGGCCCCGATGGATGAGCTCAAGGCCAACATCACCAACTATGCGAGCTGGGCGTCTTATTCGGGGGCAGACATCGGGATCCACGGAATCTTCTTTGATGAGTCCGATGCTGATTTCGACTACCTCAACGAGGCCATTACCTTTGCACGCGGGGCCTTTGAGGGCTCTATTACCACCATTTGCAACTTCGGTGTGAAGGCTGCCGAAGAGTACTATGGCATCTGCGACATTGTCGTTGCCTTTGAGAGCTGTCTCAACTGCGCCGATTTGCCCCAGTACAAGGGCCAGGCGACCCTGGATGCCAACTTCCCTAGCGGCTACGAGTCCCAGGGTGCCGTGATCGTCAACAAATTCACCGGCCAAGACTTCGAGGGCAAGACTGCCTCTGCTTCTCTGTTGACCAGCTACGCCAAGACTATCTCTGGTGACGGCATTGGCTGGTACTACTTCTGCTCTGCGGACTACAACGATATCACTTCTACCCCTGCCACGGTTGGGCAGAATGCCGATTCACTTGCTAGTGTTTAAGTTACATTTGGAAATGAGAATATCGCACCTTCATAACACGCCAGGTACTTTATGCGTTTAGATTATAAAAGGTTTTGTTAACAATAAATGGTTGTTGGAGTCGGGATTCAAAATTGCAATTAGTTGCATGCCAAATACTTTACAGATATGCCTACCAGTTCCCATAAACAATGAACTAGTTTTTCCAAGCTTCATGACTACATTGGCTAATTCTCTAGAACCGGTGTAAGCTATTGGATCAAATGTGTGTTTCGGTAAGTACTATGTGCAGTATTAGTACCACAGCGCTTGACTTCTACGACCCTCGTCTGGCTTTTGTCTTATTGCCAAAGCTTGTACGATGCAATATGCTCTATGTGTATCAGGAAGCACCAAGCCTGTCCTTGGTACGCAATACTGTTCAGACCACAACCCTGTGAGCACTACTGAATAAGGCTAGCTATAAAGACCTACAATGATGTTTATACGTGTTCAAGAAAAAGCTAATTGAACCTCGATGCGACGATCCAAGGAGCGATCCGGTAATTGTGGTTTGTGCCTTAAATGCTATCTATGGTGTAACATCTCACGAACCCAGTCCTTGCAACACTCCCGATGCTCCTGAAGATCAGCAATATGTTCAGAGTCTAAGAAAGGAACTCTTCCCGGTATGTAGCCGTAGTGACGACGCAAAGTAGGCGAGTCCTTCGGCGTAACTTGTGCCTCATTCAGCGCATCCAGTTCCTCTTCCCACGACAACGCGATAACCCTCTCCTCCTTACTCCTTCTAGGACACGTAATCCCTAAATCATACATCCGTTTGAGGAGGGATCCATATCCCGGCGTAGCTCCGAAAAAACAATCTCTCAGCCTGCCCAGAAATTGCTGATCGGAACTTTGGTCACGATTTCCCTCGAGAAATTCTATAACAGCAGTTAAAAGGACACTAGTAGCATCGCCCTCCGGAACCTGACGGTATGGAGTCTTGTCTAAGCTTGCGCCACTATAGTCTTCTCCTGTGTACACACCACTGTGGGATCTGAATATAGCAGCCACAAAGCCACCTGTACATTCTCGAAACCCACTAGGGTATCGATCCAGTCTTTGGACGACTGCTGTAACCGCCGGATTGTCATATAAGTTCGGGTGAGAGGGTCGAATAGAGTTGAGTAGTGATTTCAGCATAATAAATCTGGTAACTTAACCACAGTGACGTACCACTGGCCAGGACGTCTGAAACGATGAAAGGTGGAATTGAACATCTCTTTGACATCGATGACAACAGATGAGTTCAAAACCGGAGTCAAGGTTGGTTCATCCGGTATGGTGATAGCAGCGCAGCATATGAGCTCCTTGAAGTTGACACCATGATTGGCAAAAATTTCCATCAATGTGGAGAAGTCCAATGTCCAACCCGCTCTCAACATGTCACCAAATAAATCCCCACGAGCAGTGGCGAATGTTAGAAATGAGGCCATCAACACACTGAACGAGCTTTCATTGACGCGGAAGTTGGAGATCCCGCGACCGTGCTCTTTCTCCACGTAGACGGACTGTGTGCTGGTCGGATCGGCCCCTTTCTCAAGTAGGAAACGGCAGAATCGATTCCTGAGATCAAGCCTAAAAGCGCGCTGATGGTAATAACGACCAGGGGTCCTTCTGAATTCTACCACGGTATGATGGAGCAAAACTGACGACGCTGACTGCTCAAGGCATCGTCCTGAAAGTGCCTCCATGACGTAGCCATAGAGGTTGAAAGTAATGCAGAGCTGGTAGAACTTGACAGCGGAGGAAACTTCTGATAAATTGCCCTTCCATTTATTTTCCAGCCAACCTCGATGCAAAGTTCGACATTTCTCCGCGAGATCAAACGCCAGTTGGTTGTGTAGAGACGGGGCAGCGACCCTATGATCTTTGACAACGTGTTCAGTGGTACGTAAGAAACCCAATAGAACATTAGATGTATTGAGCCCCGGAGAAGATAATATTTTGCAAACAGCAAGTTTGGCCGTGAAAATGCGACTCAGTAACTCCACTGATGAAGAACTGTCGTGTTGAAGAATTTCTTGACCTTTTACTGTATCTAAAAGGAAATTGTAAGCAGTTCGATGGATGAGGTGTATCGTGTGCTTTTGGCTTGCGTATGGTAGCAAGACCCTGTATTCCTCATGGTAAGGTTCCGGTAGGTTGTGTTCTTCCGAGTCTGAGGTTCTTATTTCTAGTAACCCAGCGCACCGGATGCTAATATCTTGCTCCAGCTTTTGACATTTGTGCAGCATCTCATCTGCTGATACAGATTGTATGGTTTCTTGTATGATCTGGTTTGAAATTGATGTCGATGCGAGAAAGATTTCCAGCACTGTCGGTGAGCCCGACGTGGGCAAGTTTTGCAGCTTGTCATTAGCCATGGCAAGACGGAAGAGCGTTGCAGCTTGTTGACGATAAACTGGAAGATCCTCGTTCATTCTCTCTAACATATCGTCATAAAGATCGGTGAGATCTTTCGGTAGATTGTAGATTCGTTCCTTGATCTCATTGATACTGTCACCGTATTCGATACCTCGAGTGATAGTCTTGATAGCCAAGCAGAGCCAGAGGAAAACACCCTCTGCTTTGGAGACGATGAGTTTCAAAATGTTTCGAGTACTTTTGTTGGAGCTATGCTCGAATGACGGACGGAGCTTCTCGCGAGCATATAACTCCAGATCGGGTTTGGTGAGGTCCTGAATGCGAAGTTGTGGAAGTAACCTCAGTCTCTTTAGAAGAAGTGGCTCTGGTTGGCTAGACACACATATTTTAATGTTTGAATGCTGACTGAACTGATCCACGACTGACAATAGCGGGACAACTCCATCTCTTAGGCTTACTTCGTCCAATCCGTCGAGGAACATGCAAATAGGTCTCTCGCACCGCCTAATAATCAGGTGGATAGCCTCTAGAAGCTCCTTTGTTGACCAATCGGTATCGGAGCCTTTTGTCTTCAAGGCAGGGATTTCCCCAATGAGAAACTCTCGCCAAAAGGCGAGGTCGAGCAATAGCTGGTGAAGTAAGGTGCATAGCATTCCTTTAATACTTTGTTGCATTTCACTTCCAGGACGCCAAAATAAATGGGAGAGCAGGATGGGATTTGGTTGCCAGGCATCCAGTAACGTGACCGTATTCCGCTCTGACATGATGAATTTGACCAAGGTAGTTTTTCCCGAGCCTGGCTTTCCGGATATCCAATATCTCTTTTCGTTCGATCGTAGCCAGTCTGGGAATCTATCCCAGTGTTGCTCCAAGGCTCTTTCGTCGCCACCTACTGTCTCATCGCCTGGAAATTGTGATGAGTTTTCGTCACTGTCTGTGTCGTCGCTGGATACTGTGCTCCAGGACGAATCCTCTACTTCATGGGCGGCATCACCGTTGTCAGGTCTCTTTCTAGGGCGTTTTCTGCCAGCCTCTAAGGCTCCAGATTCGACGTCCTGGTTTTCATATTGCATATGATTGCAGCAATGATTGGCACCGCCGTAGCTGCCCGCGTCGTCAAGTTCTTCATCGGCGAGGATGTTATCGACATCCGGAGCCCTGGTCTCAACGTCATCCTCGCTTCCAAACTCGGCGTGGGCGCTACTTCCAGACTCAGAGTAAGGCTGGCTAGGCTCAGAGTGAGCCTTGCTATTATACGTAGCGTAAAATATTTGTTTACACATGGAGTTAACCCTGGTTGCAGGCTTAGACGACGTGCTTTCAGACTCGGCGTCAACGCTGCTTCCAAACTCGTTGTCGGACTCGTCTTTGACCTTGTGCGATGGGTAATTTTCTGTGTTTTCGAAGAACAGCCATAGAAATGTTTGAGGATGAGCGTCGCTAATATCATTCCATCGTTTGTTCATGCCCTTGAACTTCAGACTGTTAAGGAGCTTCTCGGCCTCAGTCTGTCGATCTTTCTTAAGAACGAACTCCACTGCCTGAGTGCCTATTGTGCTCGTAGCCGTCTTCATAGTGGAGGCGAAATGACGTTTCAGGACCATCTCGGATTGCTGCGACTTTTTGAAGATGTGCTGCTTCAACTTCTCCGTTTCGGCTGATGTATGCTCTCGTGTTCCCTGGCTTTGTTGTACCACTAGGTCGTTTGCGTCTCGGTAGCCGGCATCGTATTGTTGAATGAACTGCCTTAAGTTTCTGTTGTCAACCTGCTGATCAAGGTCCATGGCATTGATCTTGTCACTATGTATATTGTTAATAAGAACTTGTCTCGGAGGATCAAGAGTATGTAGCCAAGCACGCTAGAGGAGACCTACCAGAAATAAGCAAGAATTCCGGTGTTCATAAGCCTTTCCATGCTAGACAAGTCCTTCTCCAGTCTATCCAGCCTTCGCTTCCGCCAACTGGTCTTCGCCGCGACCTTCAGTGTCTTGATCAAACTACCCTTGGCCGACTCGCCCACCACGAAAGCGATTTCCTCCCTCAAGTCACGGGATATTACTCGACACTTTTCAGCAACCCTTATCAACTCTTTCTCATGCTTATTCGGTCGACTTCCCACCTCGATCGTCTGGAACTGAGACGAGACGTTCTCGAGAACAACAGAGCGTTCTACAAGCGAGTCGTCGAGGGATCCATTGTGGTAGACGCGTTTCGCGATATCGACAACCTCGCGGCCAAGACTGATGGTCTGAAAGATGTTGCAGGCCAGGCCAAGCGCTGTGGGTCCCTCTAGGCCCGACATGCTTGGTTCTGCCAGGCAAGACCTATGTCCTGTTTCGCGTTGATTACTCGGAGAGCACAACCGTGACTGATCTCGGGTAATCGGGCTAAGCCAGGATTCGACGGCAAACCGACAGTAAGAAGAAATCACAGAGAGACGAGAGGGACGATGAAGATGAGAAATTCATGAACCAAATGAGGGGTTTCGTGATAAGGCGGCCTATCACAGCCAGTCAACAGGCTGTTACAGACGCAGCCTGATGCACTTTGAGACACAGCCAGGTTGATTGCTCCGTAGCCACTGCCGATATCGCCGGTGACATATTAATGAACGAGATTGAGGCACGGCTATGCAAGGGGACATTGGAAATTTGGTTGTAGGGAACATGCAGCTCCGCAGCGTATTGAATCCTTTCCGCTCAGCGAGGGATGAATCAAGAGCATTTACGAACAATACTTTGTACACCTAGCAGGCATATGGAAGGAGGTGGCAGAGAGGAGCAAGCCACTGCGGCTGGCTATTTTTTACTGAAGCTATTCCATTAAAAGACTTCTCAAAGGCCTCGCGGAACCAATAAACCTTCCGTTACGAGAAAGGCTGTCTATGATATTTCCAGAAGACTGAGTGTCCTATCCTGGTGATGACGAACTTTGGACTCGGCTAGAAAGATATTGGCTTACTGGCTTGCCTCATATCAGATACTGATTAAGGAGTAGTTTGTCTTCACAGTCGTATTTGTAACCCACCTTAAATGACTTAAGCATAAAGGAGTGCGTCAGGGATAATGCTGGCAACCTAACCACAACCATTGCGGGATGGAGCTGATCGGCGAGGTGTGCCAATTAATCACTTTGGATGTCTTCTGCATGAATGCTAGGACTACCAAGATACATAATGTGGACAAAAGAGACTGCGTCGTAGGTAAGAATACCATGACTTATCTCGTGGGTTGCGGGGAAGTTGCATCAATACTTACGCCACAGGCTTCAGCTGCTACGCCGGGCTTTCAATAGTTAAATAGCTGACCATGCATGGACCTCAGTCGAGGCCATCACTCACCAATCAATGGTATCATGGCTGTCCCAGTGGCTGTTGATCTCCGCTTAGCCCAAGAAGCCTCATGAATCGACTGGAACAGACAGCAGTCTCAACTGCGCTCACCGGTTTTTGAAGTAGTATTTCAGCTAGCCACCATGCTGATGGGCTTTCATCTAGACCACGGCCGAAATCTGATCTGCTGACAGACATCGTAACGGATAAGGCATAGTCGTCGAGACTGGCTTTATTGAGGAATTCATTCAAGTGTCTCAATTATAAAGGGCGTCTCCTCCAGTGCTTCAAGGAGTTAAAAATGACAAGCTCTGCAAATCCACCCGAAAATCTCGTTAGAATTACTTGTTTTGAACCCATTTTCTCCATCATGGACTCCTACGGACCCATCTGCTTCACTAAGATTCTCGGTGTGAACGATGAGGACGGCATCCCCCCCAAGGAGAGTGTCTCCAATGCAGTCCAGGAGAACCCACGAAATGGGTCGCTCACCTTGCCTCCGGCGCCAACTGCGCCCGGCGGACCTTTGGGTCTTGCTATGATGACTCGGAATTTCTGGCTGCCTGGTCGTGAACTCCAGATTGGGTTTCAAGGAGGTTCTAAATGGCAGAAGGTTAGTGGAACCAGGCGACAGCATCGTCGAATCACTCACTCACCAGTGTCTAGGATCAAGTCAAGAAGTATGCCCCAGAGTGGTGCCAGTACGCCAACATCAAGTTCACTTTTCCCGATTCGGGAGAGCTGGATATTCTCATCGCCTTCAATCCTGGCTTGGGGTCTTGGTCTTACCTGGGGACGGACTGTTCCTGGTTCAGCTCCCAGAACCGGCCGTCAATGAACCTGGGTTGGATCAATGACAACAAGTCAGAAGACGACCTCCGTTCCGTCATTCTCCACGAGTTTGGCCACGCACTTGGGGCCGTCCACGAGCATGAGAGTCCGTATGCTCACATTCCATGGAACAAAGACCAGGTCTACAAGGACCTCGGAGGCCCTCCTAACAACTGGGACAAGGCCAAGGTTGATCAGAACATGTTCACTCTCTACACGCTCCAGGACACCCAGGCCACGGATTTCGACCCGGATAGCATCATGCTGTACTACTTCCCAGCCGGATGGACCACAAATGGAAAGGGCACCAGCTACAACACCAAGCTGTCCACTCCAGATAAGGCGTACATCAAGTTCTGCTATCCGCCCGACGGTTTTGATGCTGGGCAATTCAACACCATGGAGATCCGCCCGTGGGATAAGCCGCAGCTCAACAACGACAAGGTGATCTACTACCAGAAGAAGTATGACGCTGTTCCGGAGATCCCAGTCGGCATTACGTCTCTCGACATCAGCCAGGGTGCCAACATCCGCATCAGGGCTCTCACTAGCGAGGCAACGACGGAGAAGTTCAAAGCATCCCTGCAGAGTTGGTCCGACACCACGCTCTACTCGGCCTCCATGACGTACCTGGAGAAGAGCTCGCGCTTCAACTACATTCAGACGGGCGTCTACAACACCATGGAAACGCGCCCATGGAACCAGCCGCAGCTGACGCAGTCGAAACGCATCAATTTTGCAACGCCGTTCAACGGCCCGCCGAAGGTGATCACCTGGTTGCAGAGCCTGGACATGGACAACAAGAAGAACTGGCGCATCAAGGTGTACCCGTCCGACATTGACAACACAGGCTTCACCATCCACGCCGACTCGTGGTCTGACTCGATCCTGTACAGCGCCGGCGTCACTTGGCTGGCCTACCCAGCCGATCAGCCCGGAGTCGCCAGTGGCAAGTTCAGCACTCAGGATGTTCGTCCATGGGACAAGCCGCAGGCCGAGAACTCGGCCGTCTTCAACTTCCCGACGGCATTTTCAAAGGCGCCCAAGATCATCATGGCCATTGACACGCTTGACTATGATTGTAACAGAAATTTGCGCGTGCGCTTGAGCACGTCTTCAGTCACAAACACGGGCATTACCTGGCACCTTCAGAGTTGGTGGGACTCCGTCATGTATACCTCTGGTGCCTCGTTCTTCGCTTGGACTTGAGCAACGGTTAACAGTGTGCAATGTGAAATGTGAGATTTCCAAGCTTTGGGGTAATGATATCTAAGTACCAAATTGAATATTATGGAATGCGCACTTCGGACATCCGATAACTCTTCTAATGTAGAAGGTGAAGTCGAGATGAAAATGATCGTAGATGGTAGGGTAATCTGTTGATTGCCACATAGATGAAATGACATGGACCCAGCTTGAGCAGTAAATACTCATTGCTTTTCACAGATATAGCATTGGTGTCAGAACGGAGAGATATAGGTTCAATTGATGGTAATAGTACCGGCCTAGTTGAAATATGATCTGTAGTCCACTCTTGGTTGCCCCAAAAAGATCGTCCCCCGATGTCGAAGATCGTGCTTAAAATACTTGAAGTGACTGTGGAAATCATCAGAATAATTTATCATAGAAAACTCAACCATGTCAACATGCCTTTAACAGTCTCGAGTCAGTCCGAGGCCAGTTCCATCGGTACAGGCCAGACATTGTTGTTTGCCGTTGACGCAAGACTCGCAGAAGAAGCCATCCCTCTCACAGCTGAGCTGAGGGGCTGGGGCAGCCACAGCGAGGGCTGCAAATCCAAGAGTAACAATGCTGAGCAGGTGCATATTGTTGAGGTGGCAAAACAAGGTGCGAGTTTCGTGAGGAAGGTGACGATGTTGGTAGGTTGGAGGGTAAGGTTTGCCACCCAAAGACATCAGGAAAAGACATGTTTTATAGGCACTGAATTCTTCACATTTAGGTGGATAAGCTCAATCGAGCTGCCATCCAATTTTCCTCGCTATATCAATGCACCGATGATTTGATACGATCCCCACTTCGAGTGGTACTAATGGTGTTATTCCGCATAGGCGACCTGTAAGTGAACAGAACGAGCAGCAATCCTGAGCGATCCTGAGGTAGACAGCAACATAGAAGCATGGACTTGCTAACTGCGTCTTGAGGCGGTTCGTATAGACGCGGGGTTAGCATGCAGGTGTCGCATTTGGGGACATTCCCCGTGGCCCAAGAGGTGTCGGATGGATGTTATTGCTGGAAGATTTAGCGACGGGCCGAAATTCGGATATCGGATAAACAATCAGGTGTTAATCGCGACGGAAAAGCCCCTGTTAATTTTCTCAGGCATAGGAGCCATATATCGCCTTCCTAGTTAGTTTCATCTGACCGAGCCGTAGAACTAGCACGGGGGCAGAATTCACCAACGGCCCGGAAATCCGAGGCTTGCTAAGTGGAAAACGAACACACCAACATTCGAACGTTATCACGCCGAGGAGGTGAAACGATATCGGAAGACCTGCATCCGGACTGCTTCTGAGTTGGAGCAGCATGGCAGCCCGGTGTAGCCCTTTTTGGATTTGCCAGCGAGGAGTGGTGGAGACGAGCTTCTGAAACGAGATACCCTGATATATATAGTGAGCGAGCACGAATGTATTCACCGTCTCTACCTAGCTGTCTAAAACAGCCTATGATTTCCATCCCAATGAAACTCAGTTGTCACCCTTCGTAACTTTCAGTACAATTCGCCCTGCAATGTCTTCTTTCTCAAGCTCATCATAGACAACAGAGAGATCGGCGAAGTCACGAACAGTGATCTTCGGCTTCAAGATACCTCGTCCAACAAGGTCAGAGGCCTCCAAGCACTCCTTCAGCGAGCCCATAGAATCCCCAGTAATATGAAGGCCTTTGATGATACTGCTATTTGAGGTTTCAATGAACCCCCGCGGAGCAGGAATACCGACTCTGGGAAATGTCGAAGTAGGGCTCCTTGCTGAGCGACTTAATGACCTTTCCGGCAATCTCATATACCAGATTGTTGTAGGCAAATTGGCGGAAGGGAAGGAGGCGCGTCTGGTTGTTGAGATATGTCATGGAGTCTTGAGATGAGAGGCTCGTCCTGATGTTCGTTGGCCTGGCTGCGGCCGATGTCAGTCAATATGAAGATTAACGCAGATAGAGAGTGGGTTGGGTCGGCTAGACATACAGGTAATCCACGGTACAGCCGACAGAGGCCGATACAATTCCTCCAAGATAGACGTGATGGCGATTGTGGTAAAGAGACAGGCAGTCGCAACCAGAAGATATGTTCTCGTGAGGCTCATACGTGATGTGAATCGTTGAGCAGAGCGGAGCGAGGGATAGATAGGCACTAGTGGATGAAGAGGGTCACGCTCAAAGATGGAAGAAGAATTGGCTTGCAGCCATTCCATTGAGAATCACCCCGAGACCTTCAGGCGCTCAAACCAGGAGTTTGACGAGTGCACCACTATTGTGGAAGACGTTCGAGGCAGACAAGACGAGTTCACTCTGGATACCCATAGCGCCTGCGGGAGCAAGTGGCAAGGCCCGAAGGAGTAGGAGGGCCTATTTGAAGGTTCATCGGTGGATCGGTACGACGGATGGAGCAAGTCGGATGTATCTTGGATCCGAGTTATCAACGCCAAACATGACAGTGGAAGTTTGAGACTGCCGGAACTTGGTGTTGTCCCACGCAAGATGCCCTTCCAATTCGCGCTCCCACCACGGCCCACGCACTGCATGCGCGATTGCCAAGAATCCAGCTGGAAGGTAAGGGAACCCGCGAGTCCGGTTGCGGATAATGTCGAGGATGCTGACCGCAACAGCCAGAGCCAGCATCACCATGATGGCAATGAGAACGCTGGCTCGGACGATGTAGACTTGCTCTGTGACACGAGACAGGATTGGAACTTCCGACGTGCCAAAGTAACCTGCTGTGCTAATCGAAACGATTGCATGGGCCATGTTACCGAAGAAGTGACCAAAGTCTTCCGAGGTAGGGATCGAGTACAGGGCATCTAGTGTATCATCCACGATGGCAATTCGGTTCTTGAAGATGTACCATGGGATAGCCGTCATGTATACACCCAGGGCATCTAAGGCTTCAGTGTCGAGTGCTGATGTATTTGATCCAGGTGAAGGTTGACAAGATGTCATGGTCGTCCCGTTGAATGAGCATGAACCAATCATCCACTCCAAGGAAGGGGTGCATTTGGTTCGAGATATCCAGTTTCCGTCATCCGTTTGAACCAGGCTTTTGTCGGCGCCTCTGTCTAGGAGCGCAGTCTCGTTGATTGTTGGGATCGATCGAGTAGCCGAAAGGAAGAATGTCGTACCGCCAGAAGGGATCTTACCCCCCTCTCCATCGGTGGCATTGTTCCAGAGTCTGATCCGTTGTGAGCTTTGCGACATGAGCTCGATGCTTTCGACATGCCCGCCTGGAAGAGTGAAGTTGTAGGTCATGTTGCCCCCTTGCTGGCGTGATGTGTAGGATACTTCTGTTGCCGCTTCGCAGTGGGCGTCCCAGCGGAAGAAGATCAGGCCATCGTAAGTCGTGTTATGCTCGAAGGTGAGGTTATGCGTCGGCACCGGTCCCAGTGTTCCGGAGTCGACATTGACGAGCGCGCTCTGGCTAACGAGGTTGCCCACGAAGGTATAGATTGCTTGAGACAGGAAGGTGTCATTCCTTCCCAAGGAAGGAAGAAAGTCATCCCCTTCGGCTCCACCCATAGCTGTGGAGAGTGCTGTGAGATTCCCAGCCGCGGCATCGGCTCGTGATATCGGCAGACCGACAACTCCGTGCCCGGCCCTATGGTTGGTGTATGGACCTACTGTGAGGATAAGTGTACCGACGGGCACAAGCAAGGTCCGTGTCAGTATCAAGACAGTGTGCATCAGGCCGTACCACCAAGAGTATCTAGCCACTGTTCTCAAGGTCCAGATACTGAAGTTGTCACTGATATCGTCTAGGTCTCTAACCTCAATCGGTCTTTGTGTCGCAAGGGCGAATAGATGAAGCCCGCGAAATTCGTGCACAGTCCATTGTACTAGTACGCCAGCAGGGGCAAGAAGTGCCGAGAGAGCTATACCGGAGTAAAGTTGATCGACGGGTACATTGTCGCTTGTTCGGAAGACGCGCCTTTTGGAAGCATCGTTGTCAATGACGGCACCGGTGTAGGACCAGACCACCGAGAAGATAGTCGCAGCGAGGTAAATGGATAAGATGACGATGTACGATTTCAGCCAGCTGTCGAGTTTGTAAAGCCTCTTTGTTGCGTTGTTGTCATCGTTTCGGGGAGGCAGAGGTGGGTCAGTGTAGAGGCCGGCCGTCTGGTCATCGGGTCGGTCCTCTTTCTCGACACGTCGGTACGCTATAGGAGTGTCCATTTTTCCTGGAAGCGAGGGACGGCGATAATGGATATGAAAAATACGAAAAAGAAGATCTGGGACGGCAGGAAGCGGATTTCTCTTGACCTGGCTGAGCATGCTGAGCGTCTGTCCCCATATAACGCGAAGGTCGTCCAATTGCATCAACTGCATTGCTGGGCAAGTTCGGCCGACAGAGCGAAATGCGCATCTCCTCGGCGTTAGCAGCCTGTGCTGCCTATTGGGCGGCCCAGAAGAAACCGGGGCTACTCCTTATATGTAATTATAGATATATCCCTTCCGCTGAAGGAATTGTCGAACTACTATCCGTACAATTACCCCGTATTAAAACAGAAATTTACCAACGTGGTTAGCACTAGCTTGTATCCATGTACTAGCCACGTAATTAGTAATTACGGTGTACCCGTGGAAGGCCTATAACACTTCCCCCCCTCCAGGACTTTTATCACCCATTCTTCTTACCTTTCCTGTTCAACACAACGACCTGCGAGCTTTTGCTCGTTTATCTACCTATCTCTCAGCCTCTATAAACTCTTGTAAACTCCGTCATGGCATACTTTATCGTCGCTACGCTTTTCGCTGTGGCGTACGCTGTACTTACAAGTATTTACCGCTTATACTTTAGTCCTCTTGCCAAGTTTCCAGGTCCAAAAATAGCCGGTAAGACAAACATTCACTTTCCTCGACCGGTTCTCATGGCTTATTAATATATAGCCCTCACTTCGTGGTACAACGCTTATCATGACATCATCCGCGGTGGTCAATATGTCTGGGTCATTGAGGAGATGCATCGGAAACATGGCCCGATAGTGCGCACCCGGCCGGATACCATTCACGTCAACGATCCTGCGTTTGTAGACAAGCTCTACACCCAATCGCCAAAACATCGACGAGAACGGCATTATACCATCTTGCAGACTCTTCAAGCAGATGGCTCGATTCTTGCTACTAAAGACCATGACCTCCATCGACGCCGTCGCGCAGTCCTCAATCCCTACTTCTCAATTCAGAATGTCAGACGCCTCACACCGGTCATCAACGACACATTGTTCAACATGCTCCGCCGTATGGAAGGCTGGGCAAAAGACGGAACACCAGTTGTATTAAACAGAGCGTTTAAAGCTGCAACCAAGGATGTCATTCAAGCTTATGCCTTTGGGGATGGCGAAAGATGCCTGGATATGGAGGACTGCAATGCAGCCTTCTTTGAAGTCGTCGCCCCAAGCAGAGTCGCTCATTTAGGCACCTACATTTTGTGGTTCTCAAAGCTCATGGCTAATTTACCACCGGCCATTATGACCGCTATTGTTCCCAAGGTTGGAGCCGTTGCGTCCTTCGTGATCGTAAGATGAAGTCACATCATTGTCACAGTGTAGCGGCCTAATTATTTGCAGAACATAACAGCCCAAGTCGAAGAACTAAAACAGGCTGAAAAGCTGCCTGAGGGGAAGACCATCTTCCACGAGATTCTGCGAAGCGACATTCCCAGCTCTGAAAAGGCAACTAGACGGCTCGCGGATGAAGCCCTGGTTCTTGTCATTGCTGGATCAGAAACCACAGCTTCAACAATGGCCGCCATTACGTATCATCTTCTGGCGGATCCGAACCTGATGGCAAGATTGAAGACTGAGCTCAATTCCGCCATGCCCAGTATCAACGAGATTGCGGAACCTTCCGTGCTGAATAACCTGCCATTTCTCAACGCACTGATCCAGGAGGCAATTCGCATGTATCCCGGCGGTTCTCACCGACAAGATCGAAGTGCTCCTGATGAAGACCTTATTTATCAGCGACCAGACGGTAAAACCTTTGTCATCCCTGCTGGCACTGGCGTTGGCATGACAGCCCCTCTCCTCAACCGACACCTGGACTTGTATTCCGATCCAAACACATTCCGCCCCGACCGATACCTCGAGCAGCCCAGCCTTAGCGCTCACCAATTTGCTTTCTCGAAAGGAGCGCGGCAGTGCATAGGTATGAATCTAGCGTACCAGGAGTTGCGAACCTTTACTGCTGGTATCTTCCGCAAGTACGATCTTTATGATCCTTCCAAAGAGCAGCAAGATGGCCCAACAATGGAGCTATACCACACAGTAGAGCGAGATGTTGCCATGAGTTCGGATTATATCATGGCCGCCCAATATGAGGGCTGCCAAGGGTTGAGAGTGATAATCAGGCAGTAGACTCCTAGTCAAGTCTCTGGATGGGTTTCTAGCTCGTTTCCCCACTCACTGCCACGCCATGAGTCAGTCGGAAAACATGAAAAGCATTGTTAGTACTTGCTTGCCTAGCAATTGTGTACTAAGAAAGTATCATTTGTTAGTTCAAGAGACCCATTTTCATTTCCAGTCTCGGCTCGTGAACCGAATACCAGGCACGCGTTACACGGGAGCGGGCATCAAACAATACCTATCATCGTCGGCTGCGGGAGTCAAAGCATACGAAAGACCTTTCAGTACTTCCGAGATGCACATGAGACTGGTGGAGACTACGCCCTGCTATTGCCTCCATCATACTGTGCAGGGCCTGAGGGCTATTTGCGCCCTCGGCTGGCACCATTCTGGGGTTCTTCACAGCGGTGGCTGATACGTCACAGAACTGGGCTGCCGGATTTCGCAATTTGGTCGCCTTGTAAACGTCCTTTTGAGAGGTTTATAGGTCTATCTCTGCAAATAGCCGGCGTTGCTCATGAAGATATCGATAAGCGAGCAAGAAGCCCCCTTGTTTCTTTTGCTGCTGGGACTTTAATGTGATGCAGTGCTCAAAAGCCTCAAACCACCCACTTCCTTTTGGCTCTGCTGCTTCACAGCTTCGCAATACTCTCTGCCTTGCCAATTGCTTCCCGAAATGCACCGTCGACATCATGCTCACTAATCCACCAAGGGTCCATTCTCTGCAATACTCGCTGCCGGAGCTGTTCGTCGGTCTCGGTCTTGCCCCTTTCTACATTCGCCTGTTGGCCCGCCAAGGACTTATGAACGATTCCTAGAACCTTGTTAATGTGCGGTTTTCGAGTCGCTTCGTAGATTGCAAATATCTCAGTGATTTGTGATTTCGTTGGCTTCGCTGACCGAGAAGATGATGCCGGCCACACGTAGTTAAGAGCGAGATGCAGGGCATATGCGTCGTCCATTGCGAGGGATCCGCCAGCTGCGAACGCGCCGCCGTGAGTATGCGCGGCATCACCAACGAGCGTGACCCGGTTCGAGAACGACCACGTCTCTAGAGCGGCGCCAGCGAAGTTTGGAAACAATCGAACGTAAGGGCACGCTTCGATGAATGCCCGAACAGTTGGGTTCCAGTCCTTGGGTATATTTTGTCAGACTCTCTTCAGTTACGGTAACTATGTGGGTACTTACCTTGTATAACTCTTTGAAGTCTTGCACACTCCCAAGATCATCCCACTTTGCGTCCTTTCCAGGAGCGTTTGGATCCAAAGGATTGGCGTGAAACCCGCCTACAGTGGTAAAAAGACCCTTTCCTAAAGAAAAGGACATATGTCAACTGTTATTTTATTGGCTGATGTACGGGAAAGAATAATTACCTAGGCGGGAGTGGAAGAAGTTTCTGTCATGGCCTATCTATTTACCCAGCGAACGTTATCATTAAGAGGCATTCACAAGGGCGCAGAGACCTAGCAGCTCGAAAAAGACATGAAAGGAAAACCGTGACTCACCCAATGTGTCGCGTCCTCCGGGTATTCAAGACCCCCAAGACGAGAAGATTCGAACGTCGCGCGAAGGGCCACCCAGCCGGTCCAGTGAAGGGTGTGCTGAGGAACAAAAGTCTTACGAACATTCTGTGCTTCCAGGTTAGTGTTTGTTGTTGTGACACGCCAAGCTCGGGATTCAAGTACAGAGTGAATTCCATCCGATCCTATGCAAACGTCTGCTTCGGCGGTTGATCCGTCTGCGAAGTACAAGGTGACCCCCTCGTCAGGGTCTGCTTTGACATCGAGTGTCTTCTTGTCAAAGTGAATAATTTCTCGCGGAACGTTTTCGAGGAGAGCTTGGTGTAGATGGACGCGATGAAAGCGTGTGGTGGAATGTTTCTTGGCTGTGACATTGTGGTGCACGTCGTAGTCAATGATGTCTCCCGTCTTCCAGTGCCGATATATCATGGGCCATTCTGACTTTTGCCGCTGGGAGATATCCTCCGAGAGCGCATTCTCAACGCCGAGTTTCTCTAGAGACCTGAGTCCGTTGGGGCCAAGGCCAATACTGGCGCCGATTTCTTTGAACTCTTTGGCGCGCTCGTAGATCTGAACGCTGACTCCTGGATGTTTGAGCAGCGCAATAGCGGTGATCAAGCCTGCGATACCACCTCCAACAATTGCTACTTCAAACTTAGCCTTTTCCGAATGGGCCTTCAGATTGGGCTCCGTCTGGTAGTTAGGCGCCATGTCGTCCGAGGGAGTATTGATGAGAAAGATGCAACGCGGCAAGTCGAATAATGTTGCCGTCCCACAGCTCTGAATTAGCGCCTGTCCTAGAGGTGTATGGAGGAAAAGAGCGTTGGAGATAAAGCACCACCAAATCGTTCCGATTATTTGAGTTATTTTTCGGACTGTTGCAATTCCGGCGCCGACAAGGCAAATCATATCCCACTCGGTGTGATTTTACGCGATGATGTCATTGCAAACATTAATGGCGAGCCTCAAAACGCCGAGTATCGGCATCACGTCACAGCGATTAATTATAGACGAGCAGCTTTCTCATACAGACTAGCTAATACTTGAAGTGTCTAGTCGCTCATTTAAGCCTGATTCATTCACTAGAACAGCGTTCCACGTGTTGTTGCAATGTAGGTGTCATCTCACGTTATTAGGTCCCAAGGATAGGGATTCTTGAGGCTAGCCCGTCTCCTAGGAAGTCAACCACGCCGCCGTTGCACCTAGCCGCTCTCGATGACAGATTTCTAGTCCCCCATCTTGTCATCCTAAATGACATGTAATCCGACTCAAGGGATCAAATTGACATATTTAGACCTTCTTTTCGCACTTCAATTATCTACAAAGCAAGAGCTTTCATCCCACATCCTGAGACCTAAATGCAACACTCGTGACGCTCACTGGGCCGTAGATCAGCGTGAGGTTGAGAACTGTAAGACAAGTCCTTGTAAGTTGCGATGTATAGTGTTAAAACTTCCAAACTATTTAATACAGGTCATGCTTTCCTTTTCCAGTCATCTCATAACAACCCCTTGTAGCTACGTATCAATGTGCAAAGAACAAATTCACTTGCGCGACACATGAAAGCCCCCGAATTATTAGAAACTGCCCATGGCGCAGACCCTGTGGTATCTTCCAACCACATTGGATTATGTGCGTCTTCCCGCTCTTCGGTTATGCGTGTGTCGGGCCACTCGAAAACGGATTGAACAGTGTCGGATCAGCCCAGAACTGGTAAGGTGAGGCAAGCCGTCTTATAGATCTACTTAATGTTAGCGACGACCACGTGCCTAATTCCAATGATTGTCTGGAGAGGTGTGGCAGAACAGATGCGAATAGCTTCGTACATGAATCCAGCTCTGTATTAATCGAATATTTGAATTGAAACCTCGAGATTAAATCTACTCAAGACTCCAAAAGAGTCCCTGAAAAGGCTCAGTCGTGAAGACAAGGCTGTTATCAACTAGGTGCAAGTCGAGATCAAGCCAATTTAATTGCAGGTCAACATCCATCGTCAAATCTCCCTGATCCTCGTCAGCTGCTAAGTTTAGCGTGCCGTTTTCCTCCAGTATCGATCTCACGTTGTCTAAATGGAAGGGACTGGAGGGGCGATGCCCTTCTTCTTGCGCGGTGTTGAGAAATGGATCCGTGTCTAAGTAGTGCTGGACCGTTTTACTTATCTCCAACGTCACTCGATGCTGGTACTTCCCAACCGCTTCCTCGAAGTCTGTCAGGATACTGTGGTAGACCTGGGCTTGAGGGCTAATCTGGGAAATGCTGGCTAGGACATCACGAGCCCCTTGGAAAGCTGTCTGGATGTCTTGGCGGGGTTCGCCTGCGAACATGGAAAAGCCCAACACTAACCCAGAGCCGAAAACCCATGCTCTATATCAAGGTCAAGTCAGCCCTCTGGTCATAGAATAGCCAAAGGCAGGGCGGTGAGATATGACTGCTTACTTCAGTAGACATAGGTTACCAAATGAGAAATGGGCCGCTTGAGCCTTCTGGAGCGACTTTATCATGCATGTAGCTGCACTGACACATACCTGTGCCAACTTGGATATTTTGTTGTTCTTGATTGTGACATCTGTTGCTTGGTTCGGGTCATCGATTAGATGATCTGGAGCGCGACCCCTAAGTCGTGACACCAGATAGACGATCAAGAACGGCCTGGTGATGAGTATAACTGCAAAGTAATACACGCAAGAGAGGTGAGCATGGCCGATAAGGGCTTGTCGATCTGCCGAGTCAAGTCCAACGGTCGAGCTGAAGGTGAAGAGTCGGAGAGGCCCTCTCAAGCTTTCTGTCCAGTGGCGTAGCTGCTCGAGGAGACCCTCGGCGGTGGGGACATGCAACATATGCCCTGCGCGGAGCGACTGAACTATGGTCTCAATGTGCAAGCAGCCTTCCAGAATAGCGGAGAAAGTGTTCTGGTCGTGTTCGACAGGTACCGCTTTTGCGTTGCCGGAAGTGTTCAGCTCGACACCTGCTAAGGGTGTACTTTGGCGGCTGTCCAGAATGAAGCTTGCGAGGATGTTCACGACGATTAAGCTATTGAGGGTACGCAACCTGCAAGAGTTAGGTGGTCATGACGCGGTTCATCCTCATGATTACAGTAACGGTCGGACGCACCTCAAGTCGTGATCACCCAATG
The DNA here is from genome assembly GCA_013756995.1 of Neonectria neomacrospora. Classification (NCBI taxonomy): domain Eukaryota; kingdom Fungi; phylum Ascomycota; class Sordariomycetes; order Hypocreales; family Nectriaceae; genus Neonectria; species Neonectria neomacrospora. The sequence continues at coordinate 12,473 of JABSTB010001072.1, read as the reverse complement.
GCGAGCCTGCCCCCGAATGAGTGTTCCGAAGCCCAAGGACGTCAGCGGCTTTGCAGGCAACGCCTAGATACATGGATGCGGCATTCCTGTTGCACGCTCCTAGCATATAGAACGCCATGAGAAGGAACAGTCGCACACTTTCCAAACTGGGGCTCGCCAGCATCTCCCCGAAAGCGACTCGACATGCTCGGGATAAGAGGGCAACATGGAGATTTGGGTCTGTGATGCGCATTGCGTGCGGTTGTGTCTGCGCGCCAATGGCGAGGGCGACATCGAGCGCGGCGAGGTTCTCGCGATTGATGGTTGGTGATGGATCTGAGCACGGTGATGTTGCCCTCTCTGATATCAGTGAATCGATTTCGTCGGCAGTGAATAGGTCCAAGAGCCCACTGGTCTTTCAATTAAAGGTCAGGTGGAGAAAGGACGGGCATGAATCGGAAGACACCCACAGCTTCAAAGTATGAGTCTAGGAGAAAGTACATGTGCTCTACGGACACGTGGAAATCGGCCGTCTCAACAATTTGACTGTCTTCCATGCCAAGCACGACATTTTGAGACTTGCTGTCCGTAAAGCGGATGTTGCCAAGAAACGGCCGCAAGGTGTTGCGTAAAAAGGACAAAAACGATGCGTCTTCGGTTGTCTCGATGAAGGCTGTAAGACATTAGCAAGATAGACTAGATAAAATGTTGAGAAGCAGATCTTCTTCCTACCTTTCTCGCCAGCCGAACCGTCTAACATAGGATTTCTCGGCGAAGGCGTGCTCTCCGGCGCTACATCTGTGCGGGTAGTTGTGCAGGTAGTTGGTGGTGTCCTGATGATGGGTGACACAACGGCCTCGGAGGCAATCGGCGTCGGAAGGGCACGGGATCTTGAAGCTGGGGCGACTCGTGCGGACGCCGGCAGCGTGCTAGTAGCATCAAGACGTGTCCCGTGATGGCGTCGGCGGCGGTCAATATCCGAGTATTCGCACGAAGCCGATTGTCCTCTTTTCGTACATGAAGAGCAGGGAACCTGTGAGTCGCACCGGATCTTGGATCCTTTGCAGGCGGAACAAGCCTGCAGACGAAGCTTAGCAAGGGCCCTTCCTTCGACAAGTGTTCCATAGGGACACATGGGTGACTTACCTTCCTGGCCCGTTGGCGGTCCTCGGGCCGAACTTTGGGTCGGGGCATGGTAGCAAGGCACAGAATGCCTGGGGAATGGTGCTGCAGGGTATGAATGTGAATGTCTCTCGGTTCGGCAAAGATCCCGCTCAACAAGCAGGCTCGGAGACAAGCAGCTAGTAGGTGGTCTTGTGACAGCAGATACCAAAGCGGGCACTTTGTACTCCGCACTTGCGTTCAAGACCTTATCCGATATCCCGACTAGGTTTGTCTGTCGGGTATGTTCTGAAATGCGGGGGCGAGTCATTCACCGTTTTAGTGTTATCTCAGCCAATCAAAGCGTATCTATTTGTCCACCGAACTAACTATATATTAGTCTGAAGCTAGAAGACATGTAGGCGCAAGTCAGCACTTGTTTTCGAGGGGCTGCTACGAAATATTAAGTTACATGGAAGTTAATTATATTTCACCGACCGTATTGTTTCAAATGTACCAGGTTACAAAACCGTGACTCGGTAGTTAAATGAACAGGTGATGCGCTGAGCCAAATTGAGATGGTTCGCGGCCCCGCTCTCGAGATGTGGACAAATGACTGAAACATAAAGTATGAGATGGAGAGGGTTCGGATGCATTTAATGCTGTTCTATGAAACACTCGCCTGTGAACCAATTCTTTTGAACAAGCGGCACCTTCAACCTTCAAAGTCGGGCCTTCAGATAGACGACACCTTTGGCGAGGCCTGACGTGTTGACCTAGCGCAAGAACTGTCAGCGAACCATCTCTGCTTGGAATAACATGTAAAGACACTTACATGAGATGGGTTGAGCTGATCGAGTGACGTAGCTCCGAGCAACGCCATGGTAGTCTCGACCTCGTCCTTGAGGATTCGCAAGGCTTTGCTGACCCCAGCTTCACCAAGGACAAGGGCATACAAGAACGGCCGTCCGAGCCCAACTCCCCTTGCGCCCAGGGCGAGAGCTTTAACGATGTCTGCGCCTCTGGTGACTCCACCGTCGACAATAACCTCCCGCTTAACGCAAAGATCGGGGCAGTGCTTCTGGATCTCGACGAGGGTGTCAAGGGCTGAGGGTGCCGTATCTAGTTGCCGGCCGCCGTGGTTGGAAAGCCATGGGTGAACACCCTCGTACTGCATGCACAGGGCCGCGTCTTCCCAGCATTGGATCCCTTTGATGGCAATGGGCAGATCTGTTAGGCCCCGCAGCCATTGTACGGCCGAATCCCAACCAAAGTCAGTACAGACGGGCCTGCAAGTTGTCAGAACGCCTCCATGGCGAGAAAGAACGGGCTGCCAACTTACGGGCGCTTCACAGTTTGACCATTTGCGAAGTCATTAGCCTCATCGCTATCGCTATCGCTCTCGTCCTCGGCAGATAAATCATCCGCGAGTTGCTCATCCAACTGGACGCGCAAGTCGCGTTCCCTGATGCCAGCACGGATTGCATCGACTGTCAAGGCAAAACCTTTGTATCCCAGTTCGATCGCTTCTCTGACCTCATTTTCCGACTCGCGCAAATTAGTCTTTGCGTATATTTGCCAGTATAGTGTCTGGTTCTGACACCGCACGTCTGCAATCTCCTCTTTTGAGCAACCTGAGTTATTGCAAACCCAGTGCAGGACGTTGTGTTTGCCGGCAGCCTTGGCCAAAAGCACCTCTCCGGCTGGATTCGCTAGCTTCCCACCGCCTGCTGGGCAGATGAAAAACGGCGCTGACCACTGCGTGCCAAGTAAGGAACAGCTGATATCGACGACGGAAATAGGGCGCAATATACGTGGCCTGAGTCGCACCATCTTCCAGCTGTCCAGATTCCAATTGTATCCATACTCATCCTCAGCGCCACTTCTGAAAACTGCAGCATATCAGCATCTTCACGGCCACTTTGCGACAACTAGTACCTACACGCAAACGATCTGGGCGGTAGGACCTTGGAGGCGGCTATCTCGAAGTCTTGGATGCTGAGGACGGAGGATAGTCGGACCTTCTTCGGCGGCGCGACCTGGACTTCAGCCTTGGTGCTAGGCTCGGTGGCCTCAACTGAGCCCAACGTTTGACTATAATGCTGGGTAAGTTTATGTGGCATTGGACGGATAAGTTCGACTTGCTGTGGTGTGAGGTACTTCTCGAGCGTACCCGCCGAGTGCAGCTGTTCAAACGGCTCAGTGGCGTCGCGGCCGCCATAGTTCAGAAGGAGCTTGGGTCCGCCGGGATGTGCATCTACAAACTCGGTTACGTCATATACAACATTGTCGATAATGATCCAGCAACTCTTTCTTGAAGCGTGTTGTCGGACTTCGGGCCTACGACTTGGTCAGTTCAGTGCCGGAAATTGAGAGCAGTGGGCATTGTCACCTCGTAAATACCGTCACTAAGCTGTCTGTCATCTTGCTTTCCTTAAGGTGAATGTGCGCGTTCTCGTTGAAGGCGGGTGTTTTTTTTTGGATCCTGTCTACTTATGAAAACAGTCAAACTCGGCCGCTCGAGAGGCTGGAGTGATTGCCGAATAGGCTTGTGGGTACTGCACAACGCCCCTGCATCAATGTCGGCATTTGCGCCATCTCTCAAGGTTGCGTAGATCATGGATAGGACACAATCCTGCCGTGCTTACGATAAGGGGGGCCTTCGGATATGTCTTACATTACTAGTGCGCATATTCGGCTATGTACCTCGCCAGAGCTACCCCTGATGATAAGGGTACTACCCGACCCTAGCACAGCCGAGCCGGCTATGGGGTTCATGAAAGATTAGGCGGCCTGGCGCTCGGCAGCCCTCTTGCAACACTACGAAGCATTCTTTCTGGTCCGCACGATCGATTGTAATCAGCCTACTGTTCACAAACAGGCACACAATTGAAGGTTCCCAATCATTGTCCAACCATCTTTGAACTCGCAAAACAGATCATACACTGCCATCATGGAAGCCATATATGCCCAAATTGCGAATGAGACTATCAAATTCGACGTTGGCGACGATGTGGTAAGTCCAAGACCCTACAACAGGCTCCTCTGAACATTTTGCTAAGCGCGAATGCTATCAATCAGAAATGGCGGAAGAGGTTTGAGCCGCTTTACCCAGAACCCACCAAAGACGTCCAGGTTATCAGAGACGAGAGATACGGGCCTGGTGAAAGAAACTTCCTTGATGTTTACGTCCCCCAAAACAAGGCCGCCCACAAGCCTGTACTGCTATTCATCCATGGAGGAGGCTTTTACTCCGGCGACAAGGCTTGGAGCGATAAGGTATGTATGCCAGCATCGAGGTATCTAGAGGCACATAGGATGACTGATGGAACTTCCAGTGTTACGGCAACATAGGATACTGCTTTGCTCAGCGTGGGATTGTCGTCATCTTAGCAAACCACCAATTGGTACCAAAAGCAAAATATCCTGGTGGTGCCGATGACATACAGTTGATCCGTGAGTGGATCTATCACAACATCTCCGAGGAAAAATACGGCAATGGATCCGTGCAGAAAGTTATCCTGTTCGGCCACTCCTCGGGCGGCGCGCATATCTGCATGAACCTCTTTGCAGCAGGTAAGAAGTTTTTCCGCGGCTCGTTCCTCATGACGCTTTGTTGACAGTTCATGTGCTTCAGGTGACGACCAACGTCCTCAGAAAAACCCTCTTTGGCCCCCAGTGGCAGGCGTGGTTTTGTGGGACGTTCCTTTCTGGTTTGACAGCAAGAAACCCATGCGTCAGAAAGTCCTCCAAAGCTACTGGGGCTCCTCCAATGAAGAGGTCTGGGGTGTATGTGTATCCTACTTTTGATCCCAGCCAGCCTTTCTGACGCGAAAGCAGCCCACGTCAGCACTTGGATTATTCCAGCGCTTACCAGACGACTCCCCCGTATTGTACGTCCTATCATAGGTATATAAATGTCAAGTGGAACCTAACAGGATGGCGCGCAGAGACTCCAGGAAGCTACCTATCTATCTAGGCTCAGTGGAGTATGAAGTGTAAGTGTCGGGTCCTGCGAGAAAAAGGTGTCGGCCTACTAAAAACAAGACTTCTGGAACAGGCCTGAAACGAGCGATGCAACCATGATGTTCTTCAACGCGTACCGAAGCCGAAGCAAGCCATTTGGCACATTGCCGGCTTTTCATGTGCTCAAGAAGCATAACCATCTGAGGTGAGTTGAGGGCTATGCTTTGTGTTAGATTTAGTACTAATACGACTTAGCAACATCCTATCTATCGGGACTGAAGATACAGCCCAAACCGACAAGATTATTGAGTTTATGAATCATTGTCTGGAAACGAGGCTTACAGGCAAGCTGTAAAGTACGATTACTTCACGAATGTACCTGGGGAGGAGCTTTGAATAAAGTCTTAACGAAGAGACAGAAGTCCAGCTAGCTAGACCGCAATGAATGAAAATGATGATGAAAAATGCAATAAGATTGAGAAGTGTCCTAGGGTTTAAAAGGGCAAATACTGCAAGCCATACGACACACGTATTTTGGGTTCCGTCTTTTCCCGCTTGTACTGTTTCACCTCTCTTACCTGCTGATCTAATATGACACCAGGGTGTTCGCTAGCTATGAGAGCCTGTCATCTTCCTGACGTCGTCGTGAGCTCGCGAATTTTGATGACGCTATCGCCATGTGTGGTTCCACTCTCCTTTTCAGCTTGGACAAATCACATGAACATTATAGGTATGCCTTGTTGGCGGATTGCACACTTCGGCGTAAAGACAATACACAGGAGAAAAGTGGTTTGAAGAAAGCGAAGCTAAAGAGAGGGAAACAGAACTTGTGCAAGCCTTGGAGGTGGGAGCGGTCTTCTTTTAACGATCATAAATCGATCAAGCCTGAAAGGATAAGTGATAAGAAAAGGTACTCATGAAAAGTAAAAAATGGCTGCCGCAAGAGCGCTTTTCATCGCAAGACACAAGACAAGAAAATGACACCCTGAAAATAAGTGATAAAATAATGAAGAGAAAAAGGATGCCGGCCAATAAGTGGCTTTACCAGTCCTTTAAGTAGGCGCAGCTAATGACAGCCGGGTCTGCTAGCATTAAACACTGGTCGCGCGAAATCGCCGACACAATGCATTGGAGAACATGAGTATAGACGTAATAGTAGATTTGCCTCTGATAGTTTCTTGACTTGACAGCTTGGTAAGTCCTTCAGCGTACTTCAACCCACCACTATCGCGGCCCCTACTTAAGGCGTTACCAAAGTTGCGCAATGACTCTCCCGAACCAGAAGCCCCCATATCTGAACCTCCTACAAAGGATACCTGAAAGATCTAATCTGGAAGTCGGTAAGATCACGGAATTCTTCATTCTCAACATGTGTTTGTGGGTCTGCAGCCATGGTGTTAGCGAAATCTTCCAACAGCCAGCATAAATGGTGTACAAACCCTCAGGATTCGAGGCGTCCTTCTTGTCTCTGTTGTTATTCCAAAGCTTATGCAGAAGACCCATACTCGCAATCAGCACAGCAGTGAAGATCAAGAACGCGAGCATAGTGTACTTCGCAGTCTTCCAGGCAATATCAGTCAGTGCTTGATCTCAGTGGATGTAGAAGTTATCCAACTTACATAGTAGTTGGGAGCATCGCTGGCCCGGTATGTCTGTGGCCCAATGATGTTTCCAACGGCGTATCCGAACTGATAAGCGGCACCGAAAGCGAATTTCTTGGTTGAGCCAGCGACTCCAGCGGTCATGTATGTTATGACAAACAGGATACAAATTGGGACTGCAAGTATTTAGTAACGAACAACCACCAATAATTGGAGGGCAACAAACATTGGTAAGTTAGGACCAGTCCTCCATAACGAGCGGCATGGTGTGACTCGGGGATACCCAGCATTATGGCTGAGCCGATACATGCAAGCAGAAGGGTCCAGAGGCCAGCGAATGTCCTGTTCGTCTTCTTGGCGATGAAGAGTGCAAGGAATGTACCCGCGACTTGTGAAGCCCCAGAACCCATGTTTAGCAGTGCGGACTGGTTAGTGTTGAACCCAAAGCCTGCGATAATAGTCGGTCCTGCATTTCCAAGTACATCAGTAAAGGCTTGTACGTAGAAGAGGTGCCGTGGGAATGGGGGTAGTAGAACTGCCACATACCGAACGCCGTCAGTCCACCGTTGGGGAGGCCAGTCGATACCAACAGCAGGAAAATCATATAAAATCGGACATCCTTGAAAGCTTCTTTCAGCTGCGATGGGTCAAACTTGTCCACTCCAGTGCCCGTTTTGTTCCCTCGCACGCGCTCGAGAGCAATGACCTTCTCTTCTTCTGTGAGCCAAGAAGCTTCTGTTGGCGAGACGGCCAACCAAAAGAAACAGACCACGCCAGCGAAGAAGGTGAGCCCTCCGTAAAGCACGAAGAGGCCCTGCCATTTGAACCAGGACGATTGATTGAGGCACCATGAGAAAAAGCCACCAAAGACAGCCGCCCAGCCAGAAGTTGTGTACCAAAGGCTCACCCGAGTGACTTGTTCCTCCTTGGTGTACCAGGAACCAGTAATGTAGATTGAAGCGGGAGTAACACACACTTCAACGAAGCCGAGGAGGAAGCGGACGGCAGCAAGGCTACCGAAGTTGTGGCAAACCGCATGCATCGCTACCACAATGCCCCAAATCATGGACATAATAGCCACGTATCTGATAGAGTATTCGGTCAGCATTGAACTGTTTCCATCTTATCGGGTATATAAGGCTTGAGGCCTTAGGTATGACCCTGACTTGCATGTACAAAGAAGATAATAGTGATTTCTTACTTTGCCAATGGAACGCGCTGCATCAGATAAGTTGCAGGGATTTCACCACCTAGGTATCCGAAGCTGAGTCTACTGTCAGTCATGTTTCTTCACAAACAAGGTCTCAACGTTGGATCTCTCCGACTTACTATACGATGGAGCCTAACCAGGAGTACTGGGCAGGGGTAAGACCGGCGTCGGTCTTGATATCCATAATGGCCGCAAAGGAAAGGCTGTTCTTGTCCTGTATAATGAAGTCAGCTCAGTTTCACAAGATGCCGTCGTAGAGAGGCTACCATTAACTGCAGCAGGTAGATGGTGAATATAATTGGCATGATTCTCATATCAATCTTTCGTAGTACGCGTTTGGCTTCCGCAGAGTTGGGATCAAATGTGACGGGATGGGTGGCAAGCAGATCAAGTGCTCCATGTTTGCGCCCGACTGCACCATCTGCATCGGTATACATGACTGTTTCGCCCTGTCAGAATAGCAGTCAGCAAAAACAGTACAGGTGAGGTGTGAGGTACAAAAACTTGCTTTGCCATAGTCCGCACGGGGCTCACTGGGCTCACTCGGGCTCTTTGACTTGATTGACATATTGATCGGCAGTATTGTTCTCAGTTGACTTGCCAGAATGCCGTTGGTATGTCGTCTGCTTCATGTTCAACGTGGATAGGCTTCCCGATGATATCTATACGAATTGTTCGTCATTCCAAATTGACACCAGCTGAGAGGCTGATCGAGGGATGCGGGGTTGCGGGGTTGCGAGGCTAAGGTTGCGGGCGCTGAGATGGAACTAAGAGCATCTGCTGGTACATTGCCGAGATAGAGAGATAGGGCGACGATGAGGGTGCGAGTTGATCTGCCACCCGGCTATGGGATATCCGAGATGGCGGCACTTCGTCCGTGGCGGACCGAGTGTTCACGGCCAGCGACAATCCCGAAAGGAACCAACCAGCGCCTCGTCGGCTATGAGAGAATTGCCGACCTCATCCTACCTTTGTCGGGTAGTTTACGAGCTATACTAAATAGAAAAGCTTTCCGGGCGTAACCTGATGAGCGCAACGATTGTTTTGATAACTGTGCACACACATCTCCACCAACAACAGACCAACAAAGTTAGCCTCGCCGATATCAACATGGCTGAAAGACTTGTTCCAGTGATCTCTCTCCGAGGTAGGAAGCGAAACATATGGTGCCAGCCAGCGGGCGCTAATCATGTTCTAGATTTTGAAGGTCGCAAGGAGGAGATTACCCAGCAGCTCGTCGACGCCGCCGAGCATGTCGGTTTTTTTACTCTGGTAGACCACGGGATTTCTGTCGACGAGATTGACGCACAGTTCTCTATTTCAAAGAATTTCTTCGAGCTCGCTCCTGAAATCAAAGGAAAGACTCCGCATGACCCGAATAGCAACAACGGCTGGGAATACAAGGCGCAGCTCCGGCCAAGTACGGGAACATACGACCAAAAGGAGTCTCTATGGCTGATGCGTAACTCGGCCTGGCCGAGTGATGATGATGTTCCAAAGTTTCGGGGAACGACCGAGGCCTTCATGTTGAAGTGCGCGGCTATCTCCAACCAAGTCCGTGAGTACAAACCAAGTGACAAGGCGCCCTCGACCATGATAATCCTTAACGAAACTGACTGAACGGTTTCATAGTTACTTGCTTTGCTATCGCGCTTGGGCTCGAAGAAGACTTCTTTGTAACGGCCAACGATCCGACCAAGGAAGATTGCATGACCCAGCTTCGCCTCATTCACTATCCTGCCTCAGAGAACGCGGTCGGTACATGGAGAGCCGGCAGCCACACCGACATTGGATGCCTGACGCTTCTGTTCCAGCGCGACGGAGAGGATGGCTTGGAAATCTGCCCAGGCCGGGAGTCGTATACAAGCTTTGGCATGGGTGACACCTTCACTCCACTGCCAGCAAAGACTGGACCTATCGTGGTCAACATTGGCGATATGTTGAGTAAGTCGTTCGATTTAAGCATGGATTCAACTAACACATGCTAAATAGTGGCTTGGTCCGACGACCGTCTCAAGTCTAACTTCCACAGAGTCCGTGCCAAGGACGTCGGCAAGTCGCCTTCGAGATACTCGATTGCCTACTTTAACCAGGGCAGGAAGGAATTCGTACTCCAGGGCCCGAAGAAGAAATAGTAAGTGCCTCTCTCTGTGATTCCAATGCTCATGTCCTGGGTCTAATGCCAGTTTGTGTAGCCCGCCTACTACCGTCGGAGAGTGGTTTAAGGAGTCAGTAGCTAGGAACTTTAGCTACCAGGCTGCTGCACAGGCTGCCTCGTAGGCTCTTACACATGTTCTATCCCAATTGATAAGGGCTTTCCCATTATGAATGTTCAGAATTACTTTACAATGAGCACTCGAATGGCAATAGTCTTTCAGATACCTGCCTAGCCTCAATTAGAATTCGACACATCTATAGAGCGCTAGAGGATTGATTTTAATAAGAAAGCCCATCTATATTGACTGCACCTCCATCAACCATCAGCCATTCTATCAACCACATAGCTTTTTATGTCCATGTCTTAATTTGCTTCTACGCCTAAACCTTCGGCTTCCACGCAAACCATGCCATTGATATGCCAAATTTGACACCGCCGGCAATCCACAGAGCGGAGCTCATGCCTGCACTACTTCGGCTCAAGACCGCCCCGATGATTCCTCCTAGCAGCATAAGTACCACAGAACTGATCCGGCGATTTCTCTTCGGGTTCTCTGTCCATTTCGCCAACATGTCTGGATCGTTGAAGATATCGCAGTACACACTCGTCAAGACGTTTGTGGGTACCTCGTTAAACCCGAGTTGTCGACTGCAAACAATCTGACCGCCAAACTGAAAAGCCAGCAAAATGATGGGTCCAAGAATGGAATAATCCAAAGATTCGTGGTGATGTAGGTCCTCGGCTGTGGAAAGCGATTGAAATGCCGGTACAACACCACTTTGAGCCAGGGCCGCTGCTATCCAAATGGTCGAAGCTTGAACCAGAAAGGATGCTCCCAATGTCCCGTTGGATCTTGGCTTGATGTGTCTGGTTTTTGCAAAGCAGAAAACACCTAATTGGAACGCAACAATAGAGCACAGAGCTCGGAGCCACATTGAGGGAACGTTTGACGGCAAGGATGTTGTGCCCAAGGCCAAGAAGATGGTGTTGCCAGTTTGCATCGAGGCAAAAACCGAGCTGGCGTTGAAGGTGATGCTGTCGCAAAGACCAGAGACGAAGCTGCATAGGCACACTGGGATATCAGCGTGGTGCATGCTAACCTCATTGCGAAGGTCCAACGCCCACCAAGGCTTTTGCCCCAGCGGTTGTAGTGTCGGGTCGTTTGGCGTAGTACCATTCGATAGAGGCAAAACCTCCCCCTTGATCATTTTTTCGAGGGACTGGAGCGCAACATGTATCTGAGCTGCCAAAGCCGCTTGCAGTGGGCCAGAACCGGACGGTGATGCGAATGAAAAGCGAAGACGATGTTTGTAAAGACTCAGAACAGAAAATGCTTGGTTTTAACTGATTCACAATGGCACTGATGAGGATCAAAGGTTGAAGAAGAAAAAGGAAGGACTCTTTAATGTTAATTTTCTTCGGGATTTGACGATGCGGTGCGATAACATTCCGGAGTAGCTCATTTCTAAAAATCCACAATCTGAAGCTTGAGTAATTAACGGTAACAGAGTTAAATGTCCCGGCCCGAGCAAGGGTCGGCTATTGCTTCGAGCTGAACGGCTAAGCTCCCATATGAACGTGGCAGGCGCATGGTAGATACGTGAAGGGTTTTTTATGTTGAATTTTGTCAGGAATATACCTCTCTGCATGTTATCTCCTGAGTGTCTTGCAGTAGATGCAGGCTGTACAATGTAGTGACGTTGACGAATGGTAACCTTGGGACACAGCATGATAGTAAGCGGAAGGGGGCGGCATCCTCTCATTTACTAGTCTACAGAAGAGCGGCACAAGATAAAGATAGTATCCGATACAGTTTGCGCACTGTATTTACATAACGCGAGGATGGGATTGACTGCCAAGCTTCCAGCTAAGGTAGCGTGCAGGGATGCTGCTTTTCCTTGTACCCTCTTTCTCGCCTCCGTCCTCGCGTCTCTAGCTCTTTCGCCTCTTTCCAATGCCCCTGGTTCCTGCATGTCGAGACCAAGGCGGCCATACTGCTCATTGTATTGACATTAGGATGGAGAGAAGGGCGCCTATGGCCCTGGTTGAGAGCTGGGCCGAGGTTCGGCGGCGCTGTTGGGAGGACAGAGCGCTTAACGTAGCTCAGGGCCACCTCGTTGACTAGGTCATTCTCTTCCTTTTAAAGCACCTCGCAAGCCAAAATCCGAGCGTACCAGACATCTGCTTTACTCGCCATGTGCTCAAGCCATTAGGACAAAATAAAGCAAGGGCATTCTACAGGAAATAGAATGCCCAGTCGCCACCACTGTACAGGGTAGGAACATGCCTTTGTTGAACAGGAAATCCGTGAGAGACAGACCAAATGATGGGAAAAAGGTCGAGAAAACGAGGGGATTGACTAAACTAGCTGCGAGGGGAATCATCCCTTATGGATATAATGATATTGTCCCCTCCATTTCTTTTATCTTCTGTTGGATCGCGTACGGCAAATTCGATC
>JABSTB010001071.1:0-10308 GCA_013756995.1 Neonectria neomacrospora | reverse complement strand
CACCCTCTCCCTCTCTCTCCTCCTCTTCCTTTTTCCCTTTCCTCTCCCAACCTTCTCCAAGGGACGCATAAAAAGAGTGACAGTGGTTTCCCCCCCTCGCTGTCCCTCCTCCACCGTCAATTCGAATTCGCTGCAGTCCTCACGAGGCACCGCTTCCGCATATCCCACCAAGGCTTCAGATCGCGGGGTGAAGACTTCGACCCCGCTCTGTTCCCACATCAACAACTTCGACTTTTCACACCACAACACATAGTCAGGTCATCCCATCAATACCGCCAAGATGGTCAAGTAAGTCGCCATTTTTCTCCCATGCGCCATCCGACAGCATCGTCTCCGTCGTAGTGTTCGACATGCCTTCCTGCTTGCTGTCCTGTCGTGCCGCTGTCGATGCTCTCGTCGCTGTCGTTGCTGCGCATCATCCTTATACCCCGCTCGGAGTTAAGCCTTCAATGTCCATGAGCTGACCAACGATGCCTTCACCCAAAACAGCTTTACTATCGATGAGATCCGGTCGCTTATGGACAAGCCGACCAATGTCCGTAACATGTCCGTCATTGCCCACGTCGACCACGGCAAGTCGACCCTTACCGACTCTCTGCTCGCCAAGGCCGGTATCATCTCCAACGCCAAGGCAGGTGATGCTCGAGCCACAGACACTCGTGCAGACGAACAGGAAAGAGGCATCACCATCAAGTCCACTGCCATCTCCCTGTTCGGTCAGCTCGGCGAGGACGATGACGTCGCCGATGTCGTTGGCCAGAAGACCGACGGCAAGGACTTCCTGATCAACCTCATTGACTCGCCCGGTCACGTTGATTTCTCCTCTGAGGTCACCGCCGCTCTCCGTGTCACTGATGGTGCTCTCGTCGTCGTTGACACCGTCGAGGGTGTCTGTGTCCAGACCGAGACCGTGCTCCGACAGGCTCTTGGTGAGCGTATTAAGCCCGTTATCATCATCAACAAGGTCGATCGTGCTCTTCTCGAGCTCCAGGTCTCCAAGGAGGATCTGTACCAGTCCTTCTCCCGAACCATCGAGTCCGTCAACGTCATCATCTCCACCTACTTCGACAAGGCCCTCGGTGACGTCCAGGTCTACCCCGAGAAGGGTACCGTCGCTTTCGGTTCCGGTCTCCACGGCTGGGCTTTCACCATTCGCCAGTTCGCTGTCCGATATGCCAAGAAGTTCGGTGTTGACAAGGCCAAGATGATGGAGCGTCTCTGGGTTAGTCTACTCGTCTCATCCTCCCTCGCGCCATGGATTCACTAACCGCTCGCAAATATAGGGCGACAATTTCTTCAACCCCAAGACCAAGAAGTGGACCAAGAACGGCACCCACGAGGGTAAGCAGCTCGAGCGTGCCTTCTGCCAGTTTATCCTGGACCCCATTTTCAAGATCTTCGCCGCCGTCATGGACTTCAAGAAGGACGAGGTCACCAACCTGCTCGAGAAGCTGAACCTCAAGCTGTCCGTCGAGGACCGTGACAAGGAGGGCAAGCAGCTCCTCAAGGTCGTCATGCGCACCTTCCTCCCCGCCGCTGACTCTCTCCTCGAGATGTTGATTCTTCACCTCCCCTCCCCCGTCACTGCTCAGCGATACCGTGCCGAGACCCTCTACGAGGGTCCCACCGACGATGAGGCCTGCATTGGTATCCGTGACTGTGACCCCAAGGCTCCTCTCATGCTTTACGTCTCCAAGATGGTGCCCACCTCCGATAAGGGTCGATTCTACGCCTTCGGTCGTGTCTTCGCCGGTACCGTCCGATCCGGCCTCAAGGTCCGCATCCAGGGTCCCAACTACACCCCCGGCAAGAAGGACGATCTCTTCATCAAGGCCATTCAGCGAACCGTCCTCATGATGGGTGGCAAGGTCGAGCCCATCGACGACATGCCCGCTGGTAACATTGTTGGTCTGGTCGGTATTGATCAGTTCCTGCTCAAGTCCGGTACCCTCACCACCAGCGACACCGCCCACAACCTCAAGGTCATGAAGTTCTCCGTCTCCCCCGTCGTGCAGCGCTCCGTCCAGGTCAAGAACGCCCAGGATCTTCCCAAGCTTGTCGAGGGTCTCAAGCGTCTCTCCAAGTCTGACCCTTGTGTCCTGACCTTCACCTCCGATTCTGGTGAGCACGTCGTCGCCGGTGCCGGTGAGCTGCATCTCGAGATTTGCCTCAAGGATCTTGAGGAGGACCACGCCGGTGTTCCCCTCACCATCTCCGACCCCGTCGTCCAGTACCGTGAGACTGTCACCCAGAAGTCCAGCATCACTGCTTTGTCCAAGTCTCCCAACAAGCACAACCGTCTTTACATGATTGCTGAGCCCATCGAGGAGGAGCTTTCTTTGGCCATTGAGGCCGGCAAGGTCAACTCCCGTGACGACTTCAAGACTCGTGCCCGTGTTCTTGCCGACGACTACGGCTGGGACGTCACCGACGCCCGAAAGATCTGGACCTTCGGTCCCGACGGTACCGGTGCCAACCTGTTGGTCGACCAGACCAAGGCCGTCCAGTACCTGAACGAGATCAAGGACTCCGTTGTCTCTGGTTTCCAGTGGGCCAGCCGAGAGGGTCCCGTTGCCGAGGAGCCCATGCGCTCCATTCGCTTCAACCTCATGGATGTCACCCTCCACGCCGATGCTATCCACCGAGGTGGTGGTCAGCTCATCCCCACTGCTCGACGTGTCTTGTACGCCGCTGCTCTGCTTGCTGAGCCCGCTCTTCTCGAGCCCGTCTACCTGGTCGAGATTCAAGTCCCCGAGGGCGCCATGGGTGGTGTCTACGGTGTGCTTACCCGACGACGTGGTCACGTCTTCAACGAGGAGCAGCGTCCCGGTACTCCCCTGTTCAACATCAAGGCCTACCTGCCCGTCTTGGAGTCTTTCGGCTTCAACGCCGATCTGCGCCAGGCCACCTCCGGACAGGCCTTCCCCCAGTCCGTCTTCGACCACTGGCAGGTCCTGCCCGGTGGCTCTCCCCTCGACAACACCACCAAGGTCGGTGCCATCGTCACCGAGATGCGCAAGCGCAAGGGTCTCAAGGTCGAGGTTCCCGGTGTCGAGAACGTAAGTTTCCCCTCGAGTTTTGACTTCATGAACAAGGCGCTAACAAGTGTGTTTAGTACTACGACAAGCTGTAAGCGGCTTCCTGATGTGCCGATGGAACCCCCAATTGTGCCAAAGTGGGCACATTACATCAACCGGCTGGTATTAAAGATTTGGGACGTGTGTCCGATCCCATGGAGGAATTCCCCTCTGAGTCCAGCAGGGCATGCTGAGCGAATACCAAAAGAAAAAAAAGTCGAGAGCTGGGTTGAGGCTAGACACCAAGGGAAGCTCAGTTGGCTTTCATGTAGTTAACGTCGCTATTTGATGAGTTGAAACACGTTTAGAAAGAAGTCAAAAAGACTCGTGCCTATGTGCTACGTGACATGGACGATGGAATGAGAGAAGAATGCGGCAAGCGGGAGGTCTAGTTAGGCCTTGATAACAGGCTGGTTGCGAGGAAATGCCCACGGTGACCCATCAGATTTTCGTCAGGGCGTATGAATTTTGCTGTTATTAAGGTGCAATTGTTCACAAATGTAATTACTCGTTAGCTGGGGGGTTTCCTTTTTGCGGGACAGCGCGGGTGCTGCCTCGAATTGGCGGCGACTCGGCTGTGACGACACTTGCTCTGCCGCGCGAGAGCTAAAATTAGGTGTGTGCGCCTGTCTCCAACCTCGCAACCTCACACGGAAAAGACGACGGACTCCCCCAACCCGAGCCGTCTCCTACTCCGCAACGCACGACTTCTCTGCTAGATCGACAGCGAGTTTCTTCGAGTTTCTTCGAGAGTGTTCAAATGCGCTGCGCTCATTAGCTCCGCCCTCCCTGGTGCCCTGTGTTGTGAGCCGTGTGAGCCATGCTGTTCCCCGAAGAAGATGCGCCGCTGCTGAAGGCGTGGATTGTCAAGCGCATCGAAAACACGTCCGTCGCCCTCTGGATCTGCGCCCAATGGCCAATGCCCGCGCTGACACCTTCTCTCGCAGGTCCGATGCCGATTCCGATGTGCTTGCCGACTATGTCATTGCCCTGCTGAAGCATGACGGCGATCGCGACGCCGTGCGGAAGCTTTGTGAGCAGGAGATTCCCGACTTTTTGTCAGAAGGTATGTCACATGGTCTATCTCGTCTTCCCTTTCGCTGGCGACATGCTTGGGCGCTCCGGATGCTAACGCCGCGACGCAAACACACAGACCCTAGCGCTTTTCTCGACGATGTCTTCCAAGCCCTCACCTACAAGACGTATATGCCTGGCGCCCCGCCGCCGCCGAAGCCCGGCTCCGAGTTGCCTCCGCCGCCGCCAGTTTCGTTCGACAGCGGCGGCTCGAGGAAACGAGGGTTCCACGACCGCGACGAATTCGACGGGCCCGACGGACGAGATGGTCCGTACCAGGGCGACCGAGCCTTCAAGCAACCTCGTCGAGGCGGACGCGGAGGCCGAGGCGTCGACATGAGAGGTGGTCGACTCGGAGGGCAGCCCGGCGTCATGCCTGGCTTCCCTCCGCAATCAGATCTGCCGCACTTCGATCCCAATAACCCGATGGAGGCTTTCATGCAGCTACAGGCCATGGGGCTCCAATATCCAGGAATGCCCAAGTTCCCGCAACAGTACGGTGGCGGGAGGGGCCAGCCAAGGCGCAAGGGCCGCTGTCGCGATTTCGACAACAAGGGATTCTGCTCTCGCGGAAGTACCTGCCAGTACGACCACGGGAACGAGTCCATCTATGTGCCTCAGAACATGGGGCCGTCTGGTGAAGGTAAGTGCTTCCAAGCCCCTGTGCCTCGACGTCCACGTCTTTTGCAGGTTCTAACACAGCTTTCTTCAGAATACGATCCCAATGATTCCATGTTCGCCATGGCAAATGCACAGAACCAGATGAACCCATTTGGGTTCCAGCCCGACATGGGCCGTGGTCGAGGAGGGCGCAGGACGCGAGGGTCTTCTAAGAAAGGCGGTGCGCGTGCTCCTTTCTCCGCCGACGGGCCAGTCCAGGATCGATCCAAGAGCACCATCGTGATAGAGAATATACCCGAGGAGAGTTTTAACGAGGACGTGGTCCGCGGCTTCTTCTCCCAGTTCGGCAATATCCAGGAGGTATCGATGCAGCCGTACAAGCACCTCGCCATTGTCAAGTTCGACAAGTGGGGGTCGGCCAACACCGCCTACAAGTCCCCGAAGGTGATATTCGACAACCGCTTTGTCAAGGTGTTCTGGTACAAGGACGAGGCGGACCAGCTGCCGGCATCGGTTCCCGTCAACGGGGGTAGCTGGACCGGGGAGGCCGGCGCATCCGCCGAAGGCCAGGACCAGGAGCCGGAGCCGGAAATCGACATGGAGGAGTTCCAGCGGAGACAGGACGAGGCCCAAAAGCACCACCAGGAGCGGGAGTCCAAGCGCGCAGAGCTAGAGCAGCAACGTCTAGAGCTGGAGCGCAAGCAGCAAGAACTGCTCGCCCGGCACCGCGAAGAGAACGAGAAGCTCCAGGCGAAGCTCACCGGCCACAACAGCGACGGCGGCGACGTGCCATCGTCGGGGACGGGCATGCTGCGCGCCAAGCTCGCGGCCCTGGAGCAGGAAGCCAAGATGCTCGGCCTCGATCCCGACGCCGACGACGACGCCGCCAGCACCTCCTACCACCACCAACCCCGCGGCGGGTACCGGGGACGCGGCGCGCCGAGGGCACGGGGATACGCGCCGCGAGGACGGGGCGGCTTCCGGGGCCGCGGCGGCAGCGGCAACATGCACGCGGCATATGCGCAGTACTCGATCGACAACCGGCCCAAGAAGCTCGCCGTGACGGGCGTGGACTTCACCGCGCCCGAGAAAGACGAGGTGCTGCGCCACTTCCTCTTGGTAAGGAACTTCCCTTCGTGCACCGCCTCTTCTCCCAGTGTAGCTAACGATGTACGCGTAGAACCTCGGCGAGTTCGAATCCGTCGACCCCTCCGCCTCCGTCACGCACGTCTCCTTCCAGGACCGCAAGACAGCCGAAAGGTTCTACTACTCGCTGCACGGCAAAGAACTCCCCGGCGTGGACGGCCGCCTCGACCTCGCGTGGGTGTCCACCCCGCTGCCGCCCGTCAAGGCGAACCCGCCCGCCGATGACACCGGCACTTCGTCGTCAGTCATGGCCGACGATAAGGACGACGTCATGACCGGCTTCCAGGACGCGGCGCCCGAGGAAGGGGAGGTGGCGCAGCGGAGGGGGGACAGGGCTGTGAATATGGACTACGAAGTGGCGGATGAGGAGGGGTGGTGAGGCTTCGTCGGAGACGCCTTAGATAGTTTCCGAAATATCTGCGTCAGCTACACTGGGAGGAAGTTGTTATAGTATGTATGGTCCGATGTGATCACTGCCACACTGTAGTACATGGATCAAAAGAGAGAAAACATATCAAGGGCGGTTTAGGTTTTCTGCCTTGACAGACAGAAGAAAGGAGGGCGCGATTGCTGCCCTGGAATTGGAATATCAAAGCCAAAAACGTTCTGGCAGTATATCCCTTCTTCACTTTGTTATCTCGTCTCTGCAGCTCGCGATGGCTTCTCTGTCTGGGCATCCGCCATGCTCTCTACCTTGGCCATCATGCCACGGCCGTCTCCCATGCTTCATTCCCATTTCCTGGAATCTTTTTCTTTCCTCCTTCTTTTCCTCCTCGATACTCTCGCCAAAATTTCATGTCATCCGTCATCCATAGGCCTTGCCGGCGGGGTATCGTTGAGATATATAACAAGCAAAGCACGCCCCCAAAAAAAGAGAAAGTCGTCTGCGCCCCGCCAGGGTTCGTTTTATCGTGCGCCCCTTTTGTGCTCCCCTGTGTTCCATGGTAACTTTTTGTTGAAAAAGACACCCCGTTGATGCACCAAGACTTAAAAGCAAAACCGGAACAAAAAAGAAAATAGTATAAATCAGAAGAAAACGCCCAATGATGCAATGATGCGTTATGGTTGTTTTTGAACGAATACGCCGATAAGATGGTCTTTTAGGAAAAGAGCCAGCGCATCCGTTCTGCGACGAGGGGCGAGAGGGCTTACACCACACTCTCGTCACTTGCGGACGACTAGTTCGCGGCGGCGGTACCATTGGTGGTAGGCGCAGTCTTGGGAGAAGCTGGAGTGGTCAGATCCTTAACCTCGAGATTCTTGAGGAGCTCGAAGATGGTTCCATTCTCGTGGAAGTCATTGTTCACTGTGGCGCAAGTTAGCTTCGCCTCAATAATATCTCTAAAAGAGGGTTGTAATTACCGATGTTGACTAGGTACCATTCATTCATGACCTGGTCAATCAACGCTCGGCTGGGAGAGTTGGCATCGTAGCAGTGGCCCCAGTCGACGCCCAGTCGGAAAGCCTCGTCCTTCCAGGCAAGGAAGCTGATGCTCTCGACGATGGTGGGCTGAACAATCTCCTTTCCGGGGAACACACCCCAAGTGACGGCGTTGGGGCCGTCACTGGGCGCGTTGGAACGGAGCTCACCGTCCTTGGTCACGGCGTAGAAGGTCAGGTCGGGGTGGTTCTCGATGCGCCCGATCATGTCCTCGAAAACATCGGGGTGGACGAGAAGCTCGAGATACGATTTCTGGTAGACGTATCCGTTGGAGGGACCCCAACCATGGACGGGATGCGACGACTTGGCGCCATCGACGGCAGGTTGCGAGTTGACAGTCAGAAGGCCTCGCTTGTTGAGAGAAATGAGGTTTTCCCGGATCTCATCGGCCTCGCTCGTGAGAGGCGCCTCACTCCATGGGAGGGAGTCAATCTCGTTGTGGATGTAGCGAACAAATAGGTTCGCAATGTCCTGGATGCTCTTGGGCTCTCCCCACTTCTTACGGTTGGCCTCGTTGGTGCCGGTCAAGCCAATGCCGTAGGCATCGAGCTCACCAAAGGCGGGAGATCGCGAGTCACCCCATCGGCCGTTGGGGAATTCATCCCAGTCCTGGGTTCGGATGACGTATGACTTGTTGCGGTTTCGCCAGAAGACGGGCCGGACGTCCTCCTCGCGACGGCCAAGACCCTTGGACTGCTTCCAGGGCAGGGCCTGCTGGAGTGGTCGCTCAGCGCTGGGGGCCCATTGGAGCTCCTCGAGAACCATACGGGTGGCCTGGGCGAGGTTCATGGTGTAGAAGTGGAGATGGAAGATGCCGTTGGCGAGGAGCTTGCGGCACATCTCGGCGACGAGTGTCTTAGCAACCTCTCGGACGGCAACATCGTCGTTCTTGACGGGCTCAAGGGCGTCCATCCACTCTTGGGGTACCTTGCACTGCATGTGTTTGGCGCGGCGGAGGAAGCTGGCGTAGGTGGCGATGGGCATGATGCCAGGAAGGATAGGGATGGTGATGCCGCGGTCGCGGACCTTGCCAACCCAGCGGATGAAGTTGTCGGCATCGTAGAACATCTGGGTGACAATGAAAGTGGCGCCCATGTCAACCTTCTCTTTGAGGTGGTCGAGGAGCTCTTCCTCGTTCTTGTTGTCGTCGGCGCCCTCGGGGTACCCAGCAACACCAATGTCGAAGTGGGCGCCATAGGTGGTGCGAATGTGCTTGACGAGGTCGCGGGCATACCGGAAGCCGCCCTCGGTGGCAGTCCATGTGTCCTGGTCTCGGGGGGGATCGCCACGCAGGGCGAGGATGTTTGTGCAGCCGGCCTTGTAGGCCTTGAGGAGGGCTTCATTGACTCTGTCGACGCCCATGTCGGTGCAGGTCAGGTGCATGCAGGTCTCGAGTCCGTAGACGGCCTGGGCCTGGAGTACCATCTCGCAGGTGAGCTCGGCAATGCGACCGCCAGCGCCCCAGGTGATATCGATGAACTTGGGACCGAAGTTGTACATGCGGTCCATGCGCTCGTAGAGGTTCTGGACACCCTGGGCGGTCTTTGGGGGGAAGTATTCGAAGGAGAAGGAGGGCTTGCCAGACCTCTCGGCGTCGGCGAGCATTTCCCGGATATGCATGATGGCGGTAGTGAGGGCGATACAGGCGACGTATGTGCTTGAAGAGGAGCCGGTGCTTGTAGCTGTTGGAGCTGGTCAAGAGAGTTGGTCGAGAGAAGTGGCCGAGGGAGACGAAGACGGAGAGGGCGGCGGGTCTCCGGAGGCGGAGGTGTAAGAGCGTTGGGGATTGCGGGGGGAGCGCGGGGCGAGAACGAGGAGCAGACTGGAGAGGAGAAGTACGGTCAGCAAGAGCAATTGAGGTGACACAGTGTGTGTCTGGCTCGGGGATTTGAGCCATGTCTGTTATGAGGCGGCAAGGCGACAAGGCGGCAAGAGCCAACAAAGAAGAAAACCGACCTTTAGAACCTTTGACCCTTGGAGGGGGACGGTGGGATGGTGGGATGGCGGATGAGGGGTATTGGATTTGGCGTGTTTTGTTTTGTTTGCGCTGCAACTCCAGGCGAGGGGCAAAGGAGGGGAGAAGCAGCAGCAGCGGAGGTTGGCGTTGAAGGGCGGTGATTTGAGGGTAATTGGAGCAGCAGAGCAAGTCTCTAGGTAAGCAGAAGATTGGAGGAAGCGGACGAGGACGGGGACGAGGGAAAAGAAGAAGGAAGAAGAGGTGCAGGACAAGAGAAGAAAGAGAAAGAGAAAAGAGAACTTGTTAGCTCTGCTCTGCTCTGGTGACTGACGGCTGTCCGCTGTCGTCCGTTCAAGCAAATGGAAGGGGAAATTTCTCTCCTTCCCCCCCAAGGGCCCCATAACGCGCCCCGGTCCTGCCACCGAACCGCGCTAACGACAGTGGAGTGCGAGGTCGGTTTCTAGCTCCGAGACGAGACGGCGGCGCTGTGATTGGTCCGTGGGACAGAGTACCGACCTGTGCCGCCCTGTGTCGCTGCAGCACAGCGCCGTTCCCGGGGCCCGAACGCCGGGGGGGGGGGAGTCTAAATGGTATTGTTGTAGAACTTAGAACTAACAAAATACTAGGAGGTAAGCAGAGAGACAGAGAGACAGAGAGAGCGAGAGAGAGTCATCCGTCTCAGGGACCGGCTTCCGTTCTGGTTTTTCTAGCGGCTCATTCAAAGCTTGTCGATACTGTACGAACGAATACTGCCCGTTGTTCCGTTCACTCATCCACGCTTACAACTTCCAAAGCTCTCATTAAGACTACCCCTCCACTTGGTTGCGTCGGAAGTGGCCCAACAAGCTCGAAGGACCAAAAACATTCCACCCGCCATGAGCCACTCACACAATGACTGCGTCCCTACCCAGTACCTAGTAGACTAGATCCTTGGTGCACGTATTCACCGAAGAGCGAATACGCATGTATCACCCCCCCGCATCCTCCTCCCT
>JABSTB010001070.1:0-16379 GCA_013756995.1 Neonectria neomacrospora | reverse complement strand
CCTAAGCAACCTGTTCAGCCAATCTCAATCTTTGTCCCCACCACCAACATTGAACACTCCCAAACAACAGACCCAGAGCCCAAGCAACCTGTTCAACTTTGTAGGCGCTGGCCAAGGATTCACGCCAACCACCAACGACACCTCGCCTTTTTCCTTCCGCGCGCTCTATAATGTGACGCCTCTGCCGTCGCCGACGCCTTCTCTCTTATCGTCGCCACAACCGTCCTCCACTCTGCTGTCCTCTACTCCATTACAGTCGCCATCTGGCTTTGTCTCGAGTCCGCCTACCAACACCTCCCGTACCCCCTCAACAAGTAACTCCCAAGCGCCACCATTTTCTCTCGGAGTTCCCTTAACTCCTCCTTCCGCGGCCAGACCACGAACCCTGTCCCTCGCTTCGTCTCCCTCATCGGTCCCTCGGCAAGCAAGAGACTCAACGCCGAACACACAGCAGCGATTTAGGAGTGGCTCTGAAGTTTCCACCCCACTCCTCAAACCGCCGTATAATGCCCAGGATGAGTCGGCGCCTTCGCACCCGTTCTTCACGCCGGTCTTTCAGACAGCGCTGAAAAATGGTTCCAAAATCGCCAAAGACGCTGTAGTTGCTATAGAGAAACTGGCCGCTTGTGGATTGACTGAATCCAATGCAGATGTGAGGAATTTGCTGGGGGATGCAAAGAGTTTGAGGAGATTCCAAGGCTCTGATACACGCACCGTCGCTGTGCTGGGTGACTCCGGGGAGGGTAGGAGTTTCTCAAGGCTCATCGCGGTAACAGTCATGCTAATTGTCCTACGCAGGGAAGAGCAGCTTGATTAACTCACTCCTGCATTTGCCGGGGATTGCTCAGACGGTGAGTTTCAGAAATTACTTATAATTTGTAAGATTTCTCATCGCTAACAAACCTTTTACTTGACAGGCCGATATTGGCTCTGCGTGCACCTCTGTCGTCACTGAGTATCGGCAGAAGAAGGCAGAGCACGTCGCTCCCATTACGGTAGAAGTGGAATATCTATCACTGTCTGGAATCAAGGAGCTTGTTCAGGAACTCTTATGGAGCTACCGCCAGCTCTATCTCCCTGGTGTAGAATCTGATGGCACCCCGGAACAAGACTACCTCCGTTACATGAGAGAGTCAGACCAGGCTTGGTCCGCTCTCCATTCCGCATTCCAACACCAAAGAAGATTCTCGAAGGAATTCCTTCGAGACATGTCGGAGGGTGCCCTAGAGAGAATCACTAATCAGCTCCTTCAGTGGGCTGAAGCTATCCAGTGGCCGAGCGGAGGAACTGACGGGTTCTGGGTCGACGTCGCCCAAACGGCAGAGGAGTGTTGCAAAAAGACCAGAGTTTTCATGCAAGAGAAGTACTGGCCATTCACCAAAATAATCCGGTAAGAAACAGCAACGTGCAGATTTCCCCAGACAAACTGGCCCTATGACTGATATCGTGAGCCTCGCAGTGTCTATCTTAACTCTCAAGTCTTAAAGACCGGGGTCGTGCTCGCCGACTTGCCTGGTATGAGAAATCTAAGCCATGCATAGAGTTAGTTCACCTACTTACGTTTAGTCTAAAGGACTGCAGGATACGAACTTAGCAAGAGTGCGAGCAACTCAAGAATATCTTGTCAAATGCGACAACATTTTCATCGTTGCCAAGATCTCCCGAGCCATCACCGACCAGTCTTTGAGATCCTCTTTGTTTCTGGTCTTATCCCGGCACGTTCCAATGGAATGGGAACAGTCTGGTGGGAAGAACTTCAAGCTTGCCGTCGTCTGTACGAGATCAGAGGTATTGATCATGTGCGCATTTATTACGTTGAGAGACTAACCTACTGCGCAGGACATCGACCTCCAAGCAGCAAGATCCGAGTTTTGCGGACCCAACAAAAGAGTATCCCCCCAAGTTATGGCGCAGCTTGATAAGGAGATCGATGAAGCAGAGTCTACAAATGACAAAGTGAGAAAGAAGGCTGCAAAGAGGAAGTGAGTTACAACTATCCCCTCCATTAGAAGGCGTCTCATCGATTAAACGTATACTAGGATTGAGCTTCTTCTCATTCAGGCTAGAAACGACCATGTCAAGGAGGGTTTGCAGCGTGCTTATGCTTCCGACATTCAGGGCAGAGCACTCGACGTCTTCTGCGTATCAAACAAGCTGTACGAGAAATACTGCCAGAAAGGAAACACTGAATACGTAATGGCAAGCGGAGTCCCAGAACTTCGCCGCTTTTGTCACAGCACGACTGCAGACGCTCAGTTGGCTGAGTCGAAGCATTTCTTGTTGTCAAAACTGTCGACGCTCCTGAACTCACTCGGCTTATGGGCTAGCAGTTCCCAGCACGAAGAAACAGGAGAAGAAGTCGCAGTTAATGGCTCGATTTACGATACTTTGGACAGCATTGTGCGCGAGGTAAGCTTCATACTTGAGTGATTAAGTTACACGTAGGAATTGAAACTTACTAAGTTCAGATGCCCAACTCGGTCGCAAGATTCCGACAAGCTTTCCACACATGCTTTCAGGAACAGATCATGGACTTGTTAGGTACGCTCACGCATGTCTATTTTTTTGTTTTAGCGCACAGGATTAACTTGAATTCTGCGTAAAGCCAAAAGAGAACAGCATTGGGAACAAGTTGCTGGCAGCGAGGGTAGAGAATGGCAGTCTGTAAGTGAGAATTGAGCAATGATCTAGGAGTCCTGAGAGCTAATTCGGCATGAATAGTGGCATTGGAGTATTTTACCCATCAATAGCACGGACTTACCAGGCCCCACAGCTGACCGTGCTGCCACAGCCCAGTACAATGCGTGGTGTCGGAATAATGGCAACCACGAGACATTCAAGCTCGGACACCAGGACTGGAATGCGAAGATCATATGGAAGATGCGAATGGAGCTTGAGTTTCAGTGGGACCTCGTAGAAGAGGAGGTGCCTGAAAGCTTTTCGGTTCTTCTGGGCGAAACGACGAGTCTCTTGCAGGGACTGAAAACTCGTATTCAAGGTACGTCCATGATCTGTTTGTCCAAGATGTGGCTCCGATACTTACCGAAGTTTCGCACGCGACCCAGAAACGACTGAGTCTGAATATATCACCCCTCTGCTCAACGGAATCGACTTTCAGATCCAAAATCTCGAGTATAGGATCAGCCGAGAGGAGAGGACGTTTATCAGCGAAGTGAAGTAAGTCGATGCCCGACCTATCCATACATTCCTTCAATCCTTGACATACTTGGTGGATATCTTCTATATTGGGTCCAGCTTAATTACTAACCGTGTTTAGAACCATTCGCAAGCACTCCTCTGAGTCCAATTACAATTCTTATGTTCTTAAAGACATGATGCCGTCCTACCGCTCCGCGAGCAGCCAAGAGGGTACGTTGAATTAACTCTGTTCCACTTAGCCAGCCAAACTTGGCTTACCGCTCTGAACAACCCCCATTAAACACTCATTACGTCGCTTATACCCAAGACTAATATTTGTATTCAGTAAAAGGTCGTGGCATGTTTGCGCGTCAAAAAGAGATCGTGCAAGGCCACATAGAAGACGGAACTCTCTTTCCAAATATTGCCATTTCCATATTTACCAGCATGGACGAAGCAATCGCAGGAGTTGGGAGTAGATTGGATCAGGTTGCCCATGATGTCTTAGAAAGCATCAGGAATGATGTCAACATGGCGTTTCAGCATCCGACACAGGTTGAACAGCGGCTGGAGCGTGATGAGGAGACGAAGACCCTGCTGAGAGAGCTTTCGGGGACAGTGACTGCTCTGAAACAGCGGCATGAGTGCCTGACGCAGAGCATTGAGGCAATCTGAGGTGGTAGATGATCCCATTTGAGGTCGTAGTGTGCACCGCAGATTTCGCTGTCCCTGGAATAAAATAGTAAGATTGGCGTTCAATTCTGTATCATTTACCGAAGTTTCGCTTGAATCCTTCCCTGAATTACAGTCTGGAATGCCACAAATGTATTATGAACCCATGTTGACAGCATATACTAACCATTCGCTCACTCATGATCTTACACTCACAGCCGCCCTTCCGAGGTCTTACAGCAGTTGCTTTGAGTTTTTCGTTAACTGAGGCGCTATCTTTACCTGCAGCTGATACAGAAAGTTGCTATGCAATATTTGAGGAACAGCACCGACCATTGCCAAGTTCGACAAAGGTAAATTTCGCCTCCAGAAGGCTCAAACCAAGGGGATCGAGTACTTTACGATTCGTGTCTGGGGAAACGCCTCCTGGCATGTAATTCACGGCATTGGCGGCGAGACGCTAGTCTTAGAGGAAAGGCTAATTTTGTGAAGAACAACTTGCCCGCTCTCGTCGACAATGCTTTCTGGATGGATACATTGATGGCGAGCCTGAAGAATCCGGTTGAGGTCGTTGCCACGGTTTGGGTCATCTCACACATTTTTCGCGATGTGGCTCGGACAAGTGTTACACGGGCATGATGAATTCTACGACTGTTGCGAAAAGGCATTGTAAGGCTTTCGGACTGAGCAGACTTTCATGATAAGCTTGTTTCCCATAACAAGGGTCATTTTCACACCTCTGCAAGGGGTTATACCTGTGTCAATTGTAGACGCCACAAGAATGTTTGCTCTCTCACATCATTCAGTTCGCGGTCGCCCAGATAAGCGAGTAAAGCCCGTCTGCTATCCCCTTCATGGGTATATTCCCAATCCTAGCCGTAGACACACCACTCCTGTAGTAGAAGATACTGGCCCAGAAATGGAGATACTCAAAGATTGTCTCTGAGTCCCGGCATATTCCTTCAACAGGACACGGAGAGCGGATGGCATGGAAGGAATAAGCTGCTTTATCAAGGCATACGCCAATTGCGGGACTGTCGTCCAAACAAGGCCTTTAATTGAACGCTAGATAACACCCTTCACACCATTGAAGGAGGACAGTTCCGACTCGTCAATCTGGCATGCAATAGGTGTGCGACAAAGCCTCGAGACTATATCTCCGCCACCATGATACAGTTTAAATGATAGGGTTGCTGTCTGACTTTCCGCCACACCGCAGACATCGCCTTTACACGAGTGAAATGTCCACGGTACGAGCGAGGATGTTGTACCCCGATTTTATGATAGACCCGAGACCGGAGGGCCTGAAATTCATGACTGTCCCTCTTGTTGGGCAAGGGAATGTCGATAAGGACTCTAGAAATCTACAGACTGCTGTGGAGGAGATGACTAGGCAAGGGACTATAGCGGAAGTCGAGGAAGTGAAGATGCTGTGGAAAAAAGCATAATGCTGACTTCCACCTCGCCCTCCGTGAAGTCAGAGGCTTATAGTATAGAATTGGACTCAAAACTCTCAATCAAAACCGGTTATTGCCCGGTTAGCTCAATCGGTAGNNGGTTCGACCCCCGCATCGGGCTATTCCTATACAAGCATTCGAACGATTGACACTTTCTTTTTGCCCTTTGGATAAACCATTCTCCCCAGGGACTAATCTGGGCATTACGGCTGGCATACTGCCCTAATAATTGTCAGTCGGATATCGTTCAGTTTTTTTTTGTCTGGAAAGAAGCTGGGCTTTCTACAATGGAAGAACGCACCCCAGACTTGTTCCGTTCATCAAGTTTGGAGAATTCTTCTGGCGGGAAACATACCTGGAACCTCTGCCATGCCGAGCCGCTCAACCTTGTGAAGAGTCACCAAGCTCGTCGACTGCAGTGTAGCGAAGCAGTCCCGGCAAATAAAAGTCCCCGACGTCCAGCATGAAGTACTCAACAACGACTTGTCGGCGTCGAATAAGTGTCTATGGGAGCGAAAAGCATCACGAATGGAAACCTTGGGTGTTGTAAAAGACTGGGTTTTCCATGATTACATGCAATTCAGGATCCAGCCAGTAACAATCGCCGTCTTTGAAATAGCAAGTCTCTTCACATACGATAATTCACTTAAGCTTATACAGACACCCCTAGTAAATGCTTTGGGAAAGCTAGTTCTATTACTCTGCACAAGGAAGTCTTTAAGTAGGCTAAGATATTTCGTATGTATCAAGTCAGCCTTGGGGAAAAGTCGACACGGCTCGCTAGCATACCCTCACTGTTCCTCTACTACATAATCGCAAATTTCCAGTTGGATCCATAAAATACTCGCCACATTGCCCGATGGTCTCCTACCACGGCTGAGAAACCCAACTTGCAAATACTCACCCCGCACCTCGGCCAGATTTCTGTCCGTTGATGGAGTTCCATGAGTACGCCGGGAGCATTTCCTTATCGTATGCCCCTACAAGCCACCCATGATGGATGGGTCCTTAATACTGCCACCGGCATCGTTCAGGCCAGTGACTGGTCGATTGTAACTGAAGCCTACGAACTGGTCTTGCATTGTCTGGGAAAGTTCGGGATGATCGACGTAAGAGTCCTCGGGAGCTTCTGAAGTAAATTCAGGCGCGACGCAGCCAGTGTCAAGGGCATTGGCCTATACGCAGTAGTCTCATTATTAGCCAGACTGGAAACGGAGTTTCTGACCTAGGATCAGGAGGATAAGAAGGAATAACGTACCACATTGGGTTTGAACGTCGGCTCATACTTTCGTTGGAGTAGTTTTCTCCAATCGATAGCACGAAAGAACGGATGGGATTTGATTTCCGTAGGACCATTAGCTCCAAGCCGTGCAGCAGGATCTCGATCGAGTAGTTTCATCAAGAGATCCCTGGCTGCGGGCGGGACAATATCATTGCTTGGGAAACTCAGCGGGGCAGTTAAGATCTTGCCGTACATCTCTTTGGTTGATTCATCATAGAATGGTGGCAGGCCCGTTAGCATTTCATACAAAAGCACACCAAGGGTCCACCAGTCAACTGCCTTGTTATAACCCTGCCCAAGTAATATTTCTGGCGCGAGGTATTCAGGAGTACCACAGAAGGTATCCGTGCGATCTTCGTCCTTCATCTCAAGTTTGCATAGACCAAAATCGCAAAGTGCAATATGGCCTTGATAATCAAGAAGGATATTTTCAGGCTTCAAATCTCGATAGATAACGTTGAACCCATGCAAGCATTCAAGCGCACAGAGGAGTTCAGCCGTGTAAAAGCGGGCGCGGTCGACGTCGAATCGTCGTTCATTTGTCAAATGATAGAACAGCTCACCGCCATTCACAAAGGCCAGAACGAAGTAGAGTTTTTCTGGAGACTGGAAAGAAAACTTCAACGGGACGATGAAGGGGCTGTTGATTTTGGCTAGAACGGAACGTTCAGCGAGGGTGTGGGTGACCTCAGCGCGGGAGATAATCTTTGCTTTCTGAATCGACTTCAAAGCGTAGATGCAGTTGGTATCCCTTTTCCGTACTTGGTATACTTTGCCGAAGCTGCCCCTGCCCACGACTTTTAATAGTTCGAAGTCGTCGACCGTGAGTTTACCCGCTTTGCTCTCTGCATACTGGACGCTGATTCGAAGCTTTCCCTTTCCATACTGCAGATCAAACCACCCAGCGCCGTTGAACCCTTGTTGGGTGTCCCTGATAGACTTCCCGTCGTTGCCCGAGTCTCTGGTGGGCTCAAGGCGTGGGTTGAGGCGAGCGACGCCCAAAAAGATGTCTTGCGTCCGCCCAGAACCGGGTGCAGCGTTTGGATTTGGAAAGAAGAGGTGAACTGTAAGCTCAGAAATTCTCAAAACGTCAAACTTGTACTGGGTTTCTGCCCACAAAGGGTTTTCGGGATTCCCATCGTTGGATTTGACGAAGACTTGAGCCTTGTCAAAGTCAACCAACGCGTATGGCATATACTTGCCAGACACTCGGCCGTGAATGGTAGGGATCCCCCTGAAGCCATGCCCAGATGAGGCCTGAGGCAAGTCCGAGCTATTGGCGAATTCAGCCGAGGCCCGAGAGGATGGATTCAAGCGGCTTGAATCGGTGGCAATGCTTCTAAGATCATTACTAGTCGAACAGGAGCTCGGGTGTTGTTGCGACGGCGAGAATATATTTTGATGTTCGTTGGGGAGCGTCAGACCGCGTGCTTCATGAAGGGTGACGATGAGAATGCCTGGTTTCGGGGTCTTGACCACAGGGGCTTGGCTGAGGGTTTCCGAGACGGTTAAAAACGGTCGGCCGGTTATGGGAGAGATTCTCTGTGTTGGTTCGAACAAACCAACAGAGCTGGCGTTCGGTGTCGCGAGGCCGTCTGCGCCCAAGGAGGATACCGTCTTGCTATCCTTATCCGCTTTTGAAGTGGAAGAGGCGGGTGCAGATCTCGAGAGGCTGGATAAGGACCCCAAATGGGTCTCCTTCAGTTCTGGAGAAGGAAACATTAGTATTTTGCCGTATCTAGAATGCTTGGAGCTCGTGGGTAGCATCAAGGGCGGTGATCAGGCGGGATTCAAATCTCCAATGATGTAACGAGGGAGATGCACGGCTCACTTTTTGCCAGATTCCAGGACATTGGGATGGCAATCTTGGGGAACTGTATTGAAAAAGAAGAACTAGATACTGGTTCTCTGGCGCCTTGATGAAGGCTGGTTGCTCAGATGGAAAGTGATGTTCGTGGTGGCCGGTGATGAACCTGTTAGGAGGTGGCGCAGCCGGTCAGGCGGTGGACGAGGTAATTAGAGATGGCACACGCGGCCATACCAGGTAGTTAGTCATCACTCATCAATGAAATTAGCATGTCCTGGGGTACTCGAAGGTGCCAATAGCAATTTGCATATGAATTTAGCTTGTAATGGAAGCCAAACGCTCAAAGTACCCCAGGGACCCAATTCACAAAGCGCGATACCACAGACATTGCAACCCCATCGTAACTGCGGCTCGGTGCTTTTCCTTTTGCGAATAACACTGAACCTGACTGCGGTACGGCTTCCAGCTAGCTCGCTCACTGTATCAAAAAAGGTAGATGTTGATGACAGTGTCTAAGAGAACGGACTCCGCTCATGCGTGCCAACTGCCCCTCCGAACCCGTGGTTGTATCCCTTCCCTACTCAAAGCCAGGTACCCCTGTCGACTGCATTGATCTCTCCATTGTAATGAGCAGCGACGCTTGGGGTCGAAATGTCCTTCACTGTGCTGTCACCATTGCATGGCTTGATCGGCTGTCCCCACACAGATCCCGTATATATTGTTGATAACTACAATATAAGGGTGTTCTCTTCTCACGCCATCTAGATGAACTAGCTTGAGATAAGCTAGTAGGAAATTTATAAGAAACTGTCTAGCTGATTGATCCGAGCATTGCTGCTAAGCTAGACCTTCATTACACTTAATTAATGAAGCACGATTATTATGGAATGAATGAGAGTTTAGACACATAGCACTCTATACGTGAACTTAGAAATTGCTTTAGCTTGTTGGATGTTCGAAACGCGTGTCAAGTTAAATGCTTGGGACCTTCCTCCTAGAGAGTGTTTAGCACCCCGGAGGCAAGGAGCCTGACGTGTGATAACTCGACAAGAAATCCTCAGTCAGGCAGATATCCACTTTACAGATCTATAGAGCTACCTAATCGCAATTTAGCTTTGCTCCTGCGCTATGTATATCACGCCTTAAGGTTTTCAACATGCTTACAGCATACATCAATGAGAAATGAGCCGGTGCTTCCTTTCTCCGACACACCCTTGTGTTGGCTATATATCCTCGTCCCGCATGTTTGGTCCGCTTCTTGAACCTCGATCAATGTTCACCATCGGAGTAAATTTTCTACTCACTACTCACATAACTAACCCTCCAAACTAACTACGCTGCATTTATCTCTTACAGTCTGACATCCAGTCAAAACCGCCCTACTTACTACTTATCTCTGCAAGCCGCCAGTATGCCCCCTATGGATGATACCAAGCGGGCCTTCGATTTAGGGTCACCCGACAACCACCAAGTCCCCTCCAAGCGACCATGTGTCGGACGATGGGGACCACAAGACGAAAGAAACTATGTGAACTTGCCTACAGCTATTACATCAATAATGACTAGCGAACAACTTGAGGCATATGTCGTCATCCTCCGCATTAACGAGATAACGGAACAGCTCCGTGCCAAAGAAGTCACCTCATCGAAACAACCCCGTTCTCCATCGCCTGATCCCAAGTATGACCGGACCGGAAGACGCACCAATACTCACGAACAGCGTCATCGCAGACGACTGGAACAAGAGCGTGGCCAGCTTGTGGAAACTGCCTTCAGGACCATCCCGGCTTATCGCCCACCACTCGATTATTGTCGTCAGGCTGTCAAGACCAGCGAGAAGGTCTACTTACCAGTCACCGATTTTCCGGCTGTCAACTTCATTGGGCAGATTCTTGGTCCTCGTGGCAGCAGCCTCAAAGCCATGAATGCACTGTCTGGTGCTAACATCGTCATCCGCGGCAGAGGCTCAGTCAAAGAAGGGAAAGGGCAAGAACGTGCGACTGTAGCCGACCATGATACGGAGCCTCTCCACTGCCTCATTACTGCGGACTCCCAACATAAGGTTGATGAAGCCAAGAGGCTCGTCGAATTTGTCGTCGACATAGCCACGTCTACTCCCGAGCATGAGAACGAGCGTAAACTTCAACAACTTCGAGGTTTGGCCATCATGAATGGAACTTTCCGCGACAATGAAGGTCAACATGCTCGCATGCAAGGAAGACGATTGATTGGATTTTCTGAAGAACGAAATGGCCAAAAGCCCACTTACCAGCAACTTGCTCCTGATACGCAGCTCCAGACCAGCTCGCACGAGGCCAAGAGACTAGATCACGAGTATCAGCAACTCATGTCAGAGATTGAAGGTAGACCAGCAACCAAGATAGACGTTACCGTCGCGTCTGCCCAAAAGGTGCAAGCCTTGCCGCCGTAGCGTGTTGATCGATATAGCTGGAGGAACTACTAACACAGGGAGGAGAGTCAGGGTCTTGAACTTATTCAGATAGGGGTTAATATAAGCATTATGATTTAGGAAGTCTTTAGTACTAGTTGCCAACCCTCCTTACACCAGTTGATACCCTGCCCCAACTACTTCACTCGCACTGACTGAAGCACAGAAGCCAGCCCAGAACCCTTCTTTGATGTAGTATCGGAAAAAGCCAATACCGACATGGCAGGCAGGTTGGGAGACCTTATCGTTCACTGAATCGGGCGCAAGTACAGGGTGGGAATGTAAGTGAAGAGGTAAAAGATTATGGTGTTGATTGCCAAGCTTGGGTAGTGACAAATTTCTTGTCGAGGTCGAGCAGCGGTCGTGCTGCCCCAGGCGACATGTGACCTTGAAAGAAGAATATGGAAGGAAAGAGCGGGAAATATTTCAGAGAAAGACATGGCGAGATTCTTCTTTTTATACTCGGACCGTTTGGCTGTGATTCACTCCCTTCTTTCTGCCCAGGCGGATCAATGTTGGTTTGCCTATTGGTTTTTTGCATTGACTCTGAGTCACTGTTTGTCAAACACAATCATAACGTAGTAGAATGACTACGTTATTGAGGTCACTAAGGCTCGTTGAGGAAGGCTAAAGGGGTCAGACTTTGTAGGACCAACGGGCAAATGAACCTTGTGTCAAACCCTACTTGTGAATTGCCCTGTACTGCGCCGGAGCATGCCGTCCGGAGAATTGGATATGCAACAGGAATACACTGGGTGTATTGTACCAGCATAGCAACACACCGCTGCATTGTCCTTACAGCGACGCCAACCTAGAAACCATGAAGCTGCTGCTTCGGGCCAACGCCAAGCCGTAAAAGAGCAAACATAGCAAGTTCGCACCTCTTCATGTCTCCACCATTATGAACAAGGTCGAAGCCGTAGAGCTGCTTTTTCTGGAAGGGGCCGATCCGTCAAAGTCTGATGCCCACTGCACCACTCCTTTGTATTGGAAATATTTGCAGCCGTTATACCCGTCTCCTTGTCCCGCGGAGTGAATTTCGGGATGACGACTCTTTGAAACGACGCGCCCAATTGGTTCTTCAACATGGTGTTAACTCAGTAAGTGACCTCTCAGCCTCCATCAACTCTCGAGCATCACTTTGATCTGCTCTACACAATCGCCGGCTTTCGTTGCAATCAAACTGCCATGTCCGTCATCCGGGAACATCTTGAGCTGGCATCCCGTGAGCAGTGCACTCGCCTTCGTAGCCATTTCAGGCGGCACATTCTTGTCGAGCCCGCCATGCCAGATTGCAAGCGTGTTCTCTTGGACTTCCACATCGTCCAGCGCAAAGCCCCAATCGCTCCCGTATAGCTTCGCCTCGTGCGCCGGCCCTCCCGAGCCGTTTTTCAAGGCCTCGCGCAGGTTGGAAAGGACAACCTCTCGGAACGCCGGATCCTGTTTCCACACTTCCGCATCCACCGCCGGCCGGGACTCCATCATCTTCCCAACCGTCGCCGCGAAAACCTCCGGGTGCTCCGTGTCCCTCGCCGCTTTCCCGATGCTGTGATCCAACGCTGCCGCCACGAGGCCGGGCACCCAGGGAGCGAGGAATAGCATGGCGCGCAGCTCCAACAGCATTCCCTGCATGCCCAATGCCCGGGGCCACATCCCGGCCACGACCATGGCGGCCTTGAGCCGTGTCCGTGGGATCTGATGGTAGCACGCGAGTACGTACGGGCCGCCACCAGAGGCGCCCATGCACGCGAATTGGGAGATGCTGAGGTGGTCCGCAAGTACGGTGACATCTCCCGGCCAGCCAAGGATGCGGCGCTGCGGTTGAAAGGTGCTCGCGCCCATGCCGGGACGGTCCGGACATATCAGCTGGATGCTGCGGGACGCGGCCGCGTCGTGGAGCATCGCCCCCTCAAGTCGCGACGCGGGATAGCTGTGGAAGTAGAAGACATAGTGAGACGGCGAAGTAGAACCAAAGATTGCGTAGGAGAGAATGCGCCCATCGGCCAGAACTAGCTGTTTGGCGGTCGAGTCCTGACTTACAGGCGTGACGGAGTCCATTTTACAATCTGGCAGTTGGGAATAAGTTGCAGAAAGAAGATGGCAAAAAAGAGAATCTACAAACCAGTTGTGCAGAAGATATATGAACCACCCGGTGGCCACGTTTCTACTTGTCCTATTCGTACCTGTACACGTACGCACTTTAGTTGCAAGGCTCCCATGCTTGGGATCACGATCCTTCGTTCTCAAGACGCTTGGCGTCAGTGCTCGACCCTGGCACTGAGCATGTCAGAGACCGCTAATTTTCCCGGCAAACACTTTGTTCAATCAATCAGTGGTGTCTATTCACTTCGAGAAGCATGCAATTCAAGAAATAGAAAAAGATACAATAACTAGGCCTAGGCAGCATCATCCCACGATCGTTGTCGCTGGATCAACCCCACCAGACCACAAACCCGGATGCGGCCCTGAATTCAACCTCAAAGCTTAGGCTTCAAGTTGGTCTTGACACGTCGCCCCATAAAGGAGATAGGAAAGAGCCCGACCAGATACAGGATGCCTGTATGTGACTCCGCACTCAGAGCGATGCGTCTTCCACCAGAGGTTGAGAGGCAACGTGTCACGCCGCGTTCGAATCGCTCGATGCTCTCTGTTCAGGCTCATCATCACCAGCGACCAAATCGCAAGCCGCATAGTTAGGACGCCGTTGCCACAGGCGTTCCAAGGAATCGCCTGCCACTCTGCTCCGTATCTACCACTATCGCAATAGAAACGAATCACGACGGCTTCCTTGTCGGTGAGAATTACAGCATAGCGCATGTTTCCCACATTAGCGTAGGTTGTGAGCTGCTGAATGGGCTGGATAGCACAAGCTGTCAAACGTGACCGGGGGCCGTCGAGATAACTTGAGTGCCATGCTCCCGACAATCGTACAGAGCCGAACACAAGGCTCGTCTGGGGTCTGTCTTTGGCGCAGAAATGAATGTTTGGTCCGTAAAGTGCCACATCTCCGGCTGGGCAACGGAAGTCGAGATCGCGCCTCATTTCCACCTGAAGCGTCTCAATAGTTAATCTTCCCCGCAGCAGGCGCGCTCCCTCTGGGATTGAACTGTTAACAAGACCCGAAAGATAGTTTGGAAAGAATGCCTTGAGATCAGAGAATCCCATGATCTCATACGAGTCGAAGCAGTCGCCCTGACTGCCTAACAATGGCCGGTCAAGGATGTCGCTAAATGCGCTCCTGATATTGGCGAAGTTGAAGTCGTGCCATCTCGAGATATTTCTCGAGCCACGGGGACTCGATCGTAACCGTAAATAGGGTTCTCGGCCTCGCAGAATTTCGTGATTATTGGGTTAGGCCGAGACAGGCTCATGTGGATTGACTCTGGGTTCTGGCTCCTGATGTTGTTAATATTGGCTGCAGCGCATGTAGGAAAAAGGGCCCGGTATACTGCAGGACAAGAGGGAAAGTAGCATTTCTTAGAAATTGGTGCCCAAGACGGCATTATGGCGATGTTGGATTGAAATGAGTCGAGGAGAAGGGGAAACGAAGCGTCTCGGGGTGGTGGATGGTTTGGTGGTTTTCGTCGTCAATGTTTGCTTTATGATGTTAGCCTCTTAAGTGTTTGTGAGTTTTGCTTCTGCCCCCTTCAAAACAAGGCCGCAGATGTTCGTTTCCGGTCTCACGACTTGGATAAGTTTCTTTGAAGATGCAGGTGATCAAAGAATGGATTACACAGGGGTGAGCGAGGATCAAGTACAATCAGTGTTGATGAAAGAAAGAGCAATCCGCATGGCTCTAACGTGTTTAACAATGCAAAAATAGACCAAGCGCCATGAAACCGAGACCACAGGAGAGTAGTCAAAGAGTGGCCACAAACTGAAACGACTACACCGCCGTCGGAGAGACAAAGGTTGGAACGCCCTCTCAAAAGACAGCGGGTAGCTAACATATCATTCACGTCCGTCTACCTATGTGTTAGCTGATATTCGTAATCGCCTTGTTCTTTCTATCGCCCAAACAAGTTCCCAACTTTGACTATGTTTGAGGCTAGATTCGTAAGCTGAAGCAGAGTGCTTGTTGAGAAGCCGTTCGCCGATCGATCTTAGCTTGCCTCCCTCTTGACACAGTGGGCAGTCAAAATGATATCCGGATTCCTGCTTAGAGGTTCCATTTTGTGTTAAATAATATTTTATTAGATTTAATCCAATATCCTCACATCTGGCATTTGCGCTACATTGGCTACAACTTAAACTGTGGTATAGTCTCCCATTCTCACCGTTACATAACAAACAGAAGATCGGTATCTAGCGAAAGTTAGCAATCTAAGCCAAGGCAGAATAGTCGAGGGGGCATCACTTACCAAGGGGATGACTACACGAGAGCTGGGGCTTCTGTGTGTACTTGGTCTCCAGGATCTCACGGACGCTGTTCAGCAGCTCGACATAGGTCTGCTTAGGGTTCGCCTTGATAGCCGAGATGAAGGCCCACGACATGGCGCCCGTGGCCTTGGCGTTGATAGTGGCATCGGCGCTAGAGAGAAACAGATTAGCACAGGCTGCACGGGTTAAAGGAGTGTTAGATATTCGGGGTTATGCTCACGAGGTCTGGTCGTCCTTGCTACCGGACCACATGATGACATCAGCCGGGGATGTACGTGTGTCCTTGGTCTTCTCGTAGGCAGCATCGCCGCCGCCGAAAGCGGACTTGGCCAAGCTGAAGATGGAACCTGCCGCGCCAGCCACATCGCCGGCAGCATAGGAAGTGAAGGCACTCAGGAGGCCTTGGCCGGCTTCCTTGGCCAAGTTAGGCTCCTTGAGAACTCCCTTGGTGGAGTATACGTAGGGCAGGTCCATGACAGTAGCGGAGTGGCACGAGTCGAAGATGGCCGTCAGACGAACACCCTGCTGGAGGGGTTTGACGACGTGGAAGTGGATCTCGTCGTCGACGAGGTGGCCAGCTGTCTTAAAGTCGACTGGGTAGATGACCTCGTCAGAGCCATCCTCTTCATCGCCGTCCAGGTCTTCGGTCTGTCCGCCGTGTCCTGTATAGCAAGCACGGTCAGATGGGAAATATCACCAGGGCAGTTGCGGAGACTCACCAGAGTAGTGGAGGAAAAGGGCGTCGTTGGGCTGGGCGTTCTTAACGAGCCATCCCATGGCCCGGACGATGTTGCTCTTCGTCGGCTGCATGACGGGGTTGGACTGGTCGTCGGTCAAGATGACCATATCCTCGCGCTTGTAGCCGTACCGCTCGGTGAGGAAGGC
This sequence comes from Neonectria neomacrospora, assembly GCA_013756995.1. Taxonomy (NCBI): domain Eukaryota; kingdom Fungi; phylum Ascomycota; class Sordariomycetes; order Hypocreales; family Nectriaceae; genus Neonectria; species Neonectria neomacrospora. The sequence goes on along the minus strand of JABSTB010001070.1, from coordinate 309 downwards.
CGAGACGTTTTGGACGTCGTTGATGCAGCCGCGCAGCTCGCCATTCTGACCGAAGTAGTTGATGCCGATCAGCAGAGCCTTGCGACGACCAGTACAGTTGGAGTACTGAAAGGTATAGCCCTCGGGCGCGCCGTGGCCGAACTGCTGGGGAGCCGAGGGCGGGGGAGGACCGGATCGGGCGTGGGCAGCGTAGTTGGAGTGCTGGAGAGGATGGCCGTAGGCGTCGTAGCCTTGAGGAGGAGCTTGAGGCGGCGGCTGGTATTGGTTATATCCCTGGTGTCCGCCGCCCTGATGTCCGCCGCCTCAAGC
>JABSTB010001069.1:0-19074 GCA_013756995.1 Neonectria neomacrospora | reverse complement strand
GGGGGAAGTTGCCGACCAGGCGGGGGACGTTGGGGTCGGAGTTGAAGACGGAGTTGTATGCCTGGAGAGAGAGCGCGTGGTTAGTTGGACGGAGCTGTGTTTGGCTTGGGGAGTCGTGGCTTGATATCGGGGGTTGCGGAGCCAGGAGTAGCGGAGGCAACGGGAGCGGATAGAAGGGGAGAGGGAATCGGCGAATGGGTATATGGATGGAATTGGCAAGCATACCGGCATCTTGAACAGCGTATGGCGAAACCGCACAGTGAAACTGCTCTGTGGGAGGAAATATTCGAGTCGGCGCCGACAGTTGGGATGCGCTCGTCACTGGCGGGGCTGCAGCAGCTCACGAAGCTGTCGTCGTCAAGTGTGTGGGGCAGCGAGGCTGGAAGGAGAAGTTGATGCCTTACGGGGAGGTGAGGCGTCATCCCAATATCAGGCTGCAACTTCGAAGGATGGAAATTCACGGTGGCGGTGATGGAGAGCTGCGCCACCGCCGCTGCCTGAGCCTTAGTCACGCTGAGGGCCCACAAATCAGCTACTTCCGTGTCCGGCGGTGGTTTGCGTGGCTGCCTAACCCGGCACACGACTCACGTGAGGACGCTTCGGTGTCGCGCCGGTTCCACCCGCGACGAAGCGTGGGTTGGCGTGGCCTGTCGCGCTTTCTGCTGCTGGGTCGAGTGTCCGAATCGGGTAATTTGAGTGGGCGGCCCAGTCACCAAAATGGATCTGTGGCGGCTCAAACCCTGGGTGCTTTGGGTACTCTGCCGCCCGCCCACGAGAAAGCGAGAATGCCCCGTGGTTGAAGCAGTGAGTGCCATGAGTGGTGGTTGAGTGGCCGCCTGCTGTGACGGGTTTCAGCTGCACGGTCCTTTGCGTCCCCATTAAACTGCCCGTCCCCTCCTCTTTTGCATAATTTTCCTTCGCCGTCCAAGGAGCCTGATCGTTCTCTCTCCTCCCTTCGCATTCACCGTCGCGTCCCTCTTGTCGGACTCGTGGTTTAATCTTCTTCTCCCGACGTTGCATCCGTCCGCCCTGCGCGAAAAGCCTTCTCCCGACGCTCCCCCGTTGCTTTTTTTGCCCTGACAGCAACCGAAAAGTCCGTGCAAGCCGCTAGTCCAAAGCTTGGAGCCGGACATCAACAGGGATCGCCGGGGCGCGTCACGGCCGAGGGGGTTAATTACAACAGCAGCGACAGTCAGGAACAAAGGAAGGCAAATAACATCCAGGCAGAGACAAGATTCAGGGAGGCAACATCAATCAGTCAATCCATGCTTGCATTTGAGTCAGTACCTACCCACCCCCGTCACCCATAACCATCGCGTCTAACGCGCCCTTCTCTTCCTTCACAAACTTGTCACAGCCTCAGCATTGTCTTGCATTTGTCTTGCCTCGCCTCGCCTCGCCTTACCTTGCGTCGCTCTGCTAACCTTCTCCCCGCAACCAGACTCTTTGGCAACGGCAGCTTCGTCAGTCAGCTGCGCGGCTTGGTAGAAATGGCCACCTCCCGCTCGTCCTTTGGCAGCGGCAGCGGCTCGCCTCCCGACTCATCCTCCGACTCAACACCAACGACAACTCAGGCTCCCGTCGCGTCCCCCAAGCAGCGGCCGCGACATCGCATTCATCGACCGGCCAAGGACTCGCTCTACGACCTGTTTTATCAACATGCTGGCACCTCGCTCTTCGTGCGCCCTATCTGCTGGACCGACTTGCACGCCCAACTCCTCGGGGCGCGATGGGAAGAACTACCCCCGTGCGATAGCCCGAAGCCGGTCGCGCTGCCTGGCTCGCCGCCTTCGAAGGGTCACTTGCGACCGTCGCACACCATCATGACCCTCAGCGACTCCCTCACCCAGATCCTCTTGCCCGACGCGATGCACCCCATCCTCTGCTCCAACGCTGTCAAGACGGTCCTCATGACGCTGTGGCCACAGCCCTTCAACAAGCCCCAGTACCTCCCCGAGCTGCATCTGTACTTTGGTGGTCGCGTCTATCGAGATGCAGTGCGCGCGCAGATCATGTGGAACTTTCCCTCGGACGAGTCCAAGTCGTCCTACTCTTCTTTTCGCTCAGTCTCGACGAGGCCAGCTGATTCCTTCAACGCGCCCTCACACCCCAGTACCCCATCACAAAGCCCAGCCAGTCTACCGATGGTGTGCTACATCGGAAAGAGCCAACTTGCCAACATCCGAAGAAACCTCTTCCGCATTGCGCCAGGCCCGGGAAGGAGCTGGAATGAGCCAGTGTATCGCCTGCAACAGCTCAGAGCGAGGTTGTTGGTTCCCTCGAACTCGGACCATGACGCGCACTTTGTGGGCATCTTTCTAGCGATGGCACAGAAGCACTTCTACCCCACGCCAGCACCTTCATCGCGGAGAGACTCGCCGATGACTCCTAAAAGGGATATTCCACCCAGTCCCAACTTCCAGGATGTCACGTTGAGAATCTTGACACACGACACGGATACCTCTGACTTCATTGTGTACACGGCGTATGTGACCAAGGAGTTTTTGCAGAAGTTTCACGACCCGTTCAAGGCGCCACAAGAAAAAGATGACGTGGAGCTTTCTGGTATCAAGATCGAGTACACACGAGTGCCCATCTGGCCGATCCTGGGCCTCCGAGAACGACTCGGCAAGGCGTTGGGACACGAAGTTGTTGGCCAGTTCGACCATGAGGAGATTGAGACATGGGAGAAGGACCCCGAGAAGCAGGATGGCGGCAAGCGGAAGCGCGAGGTCTTGTCAGAGGTTCTTAACAGCAGCTTTGACGAGGATTCTGGCGACGAGCCTTCCCTGAGTGCCAAGAAGCGCTGCTTGACTGAAGGGTCTCCGGTGGGTGTGGTGATGTAAGAATTCGACACGAGCGGTGACGAAACTATTTAGCTCACAGCACTTGCGCATGGCTTGGGCTTCTTATGAGAGAGTATGATTTTGCTTCAAGACGGATACTATGGTCCGCATCAAGACTAGGGCCCCACAGGCACACCTCAAGGACGGCACGGCGCGACGGAGATTCTTGGTAGACGGCATGAAGTCAGCGATATGGGACATGGGCACACGGATACAACATATGGGACGGGAATGTGATAGAGCGTGTACATGGCTGGTTTTCGATTCGATTTGTGGAGGGATGCGTTTTTGTCAGCTACACATACGACGGATGATGAACAGAGATGATTTGTTAAACCTCGGACACTTATACACAACGGCCTGTTGTCGGATTTGTCAACGGGGAGATGTCCGAATACGGCCAAGGCCTGGTCCCGAGCACCCATGATTGCGGGTTGGCGGGATCTGTCTTAACCCATGTCCACAGAAAACCATCTCACCCCGCTCAACCATCCCACCAGGTTCTCAGCCTATCCGTAGATCCCGACATTTCCAAGTGCATTATCGCCGACCCTCAGCGGCTGGCCTTCTCCGCTTGTCCTGAAGGATGGGGATTCCCACGTGTTTGTTCCTGGAAGACACGAGTCGACGAGCCTCGGAATGCAAAAGGATGCAGACTTTTCCTCGTGAAGTGCGGAGGTGGAGGCTGGTGGTTCGTACGATGGAAGCGGGTGCGTCCCGTGGGCAGCGAAGGCGTTGCCTCGTTGGGAGGCTGAGGGTGGGTGGTAAACGGTGATGGTGGTGGGACGGGATTTAGAGGGACATAGGAATACAAAAGATGGCATAGAGTTGGCGCCAGGGCAAGCTGCGTAAGATTCAGACCAAGAAACTGCCGAAAGAGTCCAGACGGGAGGAGGGGATCCGGTAGTTAGCGCGGGGTTCCATAGGATGAGAAAGCATGAAGAATGATGGGAGTCGCGAGTATTGCCCAGTTAGTCCAAGTAAGATCAAGATGGGCTGACATCCGTATTTGAACATGTCTGTGAGAAACTGCCGCTCGGGTCGGGACGAATGCATCATGTAGGTCGATGTTTCTTGTTGGTCTTGGCGCGGGATTCGTTTCCCTCGTGGACTTTTGACGTGCATGGCATGCTGGTGGTCAGCACGCGGGGGAAACGTCATTGTATCTGGGGGTATACATCCCAATGGGAACCAGCCTCTATAAACACGAACTAATTTACATTTTCTACGCAGTTTCGCTTCTTGAGCATGCCGTTGTCGGAATCGTCTTCACCGCAATTTCCAATGTTTCCATCTTGAACTGGGACCGTCTTTACCCCGGATTTCTTCAGTGGTCCGTGGCACCGTGGACGGCGTGGAGTGGGTTGGGGAAGGAACCTAGCGTCCTAGCCCACCCGTTGTGTATGCCGAACACGGCAAGCGCAAGCACGTTGGTAACTCACCTCCACAAATGACAATCTAGAAGGAAGGCGCGAGGCAAGGTTCAGGGTCCATTACCACCTTACTCAGCCCTCTGGATAGGGTAGATATTGGCTTGATGCTTTCCTCCAAAACCCACTCACCCACTTCCACTCACCCACACACACCACCTCTCTTCTCTTCCTTCAAGCTTCGTCGTCCAGCTGATCGTCGCGCCCTCCACCATGCCTCGACGAGTGACGCCGCCCGCCCTCCCTCCACGAGCATCACCATCAGCTCCCAAAGCGGCCATGATGTGCGCTCTCTCGCGCTCTCTCGCTCTTTCTCGCACCACGCCCTAGCATCTCTCTCCACCGCTGCCGAGGCCAAAGCCAACTCCCCCTCCTCCAACCGCCCACGCACCAGCAACCTCCAGCCTCAGCAGCCGTCTTAACATGTGCTTTAGCCTTCTTCCGGCCCCGCCGTTGAAGCCGTTCGACCCCGTGGGGAAGCCCCGCCGCGGGCCCGGGGTTCACTGTCGGGCTTGGGACTTGTTTGGGGCTTCATGCCCCGACTGAGGCGTCTTCTGCCTCTGCTGGCTGACCGCGGCCACGGTCGTCGTTTCCCATTTCGACCCTCCGGCTCCTACGGGAACTGTCCGAAGAGCCATGGCGGTGGACTCATTGGGGTTGAGATAACGCGGGGAAGTGCTTGGGTTGAGGGGAACTCTTGTGATAACGGCCTGAGTTATACGAAGATGCGGTGATGGAGACTACGGCCAGGTCATGAGAACGAGGCATTCAAATTGGGCCCATTTCCCTTCCCTCGAAACCCTTCAGAATGTATCGCCAACAGCCTCGTCGCTCTCTCTGCCGCCCATCTCCTCTCTCAGCAGTTTTAACTGCCCCTCACTTACACGGTGGCCCGGTCGTGGTGTTACTTAATTGTCAACTCATCACTTCCCTCTTTTCTACCTACCTTGAGTCCGTCTTAGGGCTGTTTCTCCTCGCCTTCAAGATGAGGTCCCACAGTCTGTTCTTCGGTCTAGGCCTTGTCGCTCGGGTTCTTGCCGCCCCGGCTGCAGTTCCCGTTGCCGACCCTGAAGCCGACGGGACTATTCAGGAGCGTGCCGCCAAAGTCACCGTTTCTGTGCCCTCCGGTACTGTTGTCGGCTCCAGTCTTCTTGGTGTCGAGTCCTTCAGGGGCATCCCCTTCGCCGACCCTCCCACGGGCTCTCTGCGTCTCAAACCTCCCAAGAAGCTTTCTAAAAGCCTTGGCACCTTTGATGCCACAGGCCTTCTTGGTCCTTCTTGCCCTCAGATGTTCATCTCAACAGGAAGTGAGGACGTCATCACTGAGTTCCTAGCCGACTTCTTGAGTATCCCGTTACTCCAGGTCGTCACCGGGCAGGAGGATTGCTTGACCATTACCGTCCAGCGGCCTGCAGGCACCAAGGCGGGCGATGACTTGCCAGTGCTGTTCTGGATCTTTGGTGGTGGCTTCGAGCTAGGAAGTGTCTCCATGTACGATGGCAGCAGCTTGCTTGGTACCGGCATTGACCAGGACCAGCCCTTTGTCTTTGTAGCTGTCAACTACCGTGTTGCCGGTTTCGGCTTCATGCCTGGCGCCGAGATCCTCGCAGACGGGAGCGCAAACCTGGGACTCCTGGACCAGCGCATGGGACTCGAGTGGGTTGCCGACAACATTGCGTCGTTTGGTGGTGATCCGGACAAGGTCACCATCTGGGGCGAGTCTGCTGGTGCCATCTCTGTTGTTGACCAGATGGTTCTCTACGGCGGTGATGCCGATTACAACGGAAAGCCGCTGTTCCGAGGTGCCATTATGAACTCGGGAAGTGTCGTTCCAGCAGGCCCTGTTGATGGCCCCAAAGGTCAGGAGATTTACGATACCGTCGTCAAGAACGCCGGTTGCTCTACTGCCTCCGACACGCTGGAGTGTCTCCGTGGGCTAGACTACGAGGACTTCCTCGAGGCAGCCAACTCCGTTCCAGGTATCCTATCTTATAATGCACTGGCCCTGTCTTACCTGCCTCGGCCAGACGGCAAGGTGCTTCCTGATAGCCCAGAGGTTCTCATAAAGACTGGCCAGTACCACGCGGTTCCCATGATCAACGGCGACCAAGAAGACGAAGGGACATTGTTCGCGCTTTTCCAGCCGAACTTGACCACCACCAGTCGCCTCGTTAGCTACCTGCAGGAGTACTTCTTCGACGATGCCACAGCAGCCGAGCTCACCACGTTCGTCAACACCTATTCCACGGCCCTCAGCGCCGGCAGCCCCTTCCGCACCGGCATCCTCAACGAAATCTACCCGGGCTTCAAGCGCCGCGCCGCCATCTTCGGTGACCTCGTCTTCACCCTCACCCGCCGCCTCTTCCTCCAGAACGCCGCCGACGTAAACCCCGACGTACCCTCGTGGTCCTACCTAGCCAGCTACGACTACGGCACCCCGCTCCTGGGCACCCTGCACGGCTCCGATATCCTCCAAGTCATCTTCGGCCTCGTGCCCAACAACGCCATGCGCAGTATCCGCACCTACTACTTCAACTTCCTGTATAACCTCGATCCCAACGAGGGCGTCACCAAGTACGCCACATGGCCGGAGTGGAAGGACAATAAGGAGCTCATGTGGTTCAAGTCGGCTAACGAAAACGACGTCTTGGATGATGATTTCAGAACGACCTCGTATAATTGGATTGCGAATAATGTGGATGTTTTACACATCTAGGCAAGATGTGTGTGTTGATGAAAAGACGCGACAACGTCGGACTGTACATAGCTTTATCTTGGATTTGATTCAAGAAGAGTAGGGATTTGATTAGCTAGTATGATATGGGGCATGTAGCATCACGAGCTATCCCTTTAACTTAAGTTGATTTCCACATATTCTTTCTTGATGTTACTACATTCGATATCCATCTCTATGGATAGATTAATTTACCACCACAGCCCACCACCACGCTTTCGCGTTAGCAACACCTCCAAACTCTATAATTTACACAGTCACAAGTATCCGTGGGCGCCCAGCCACTCCTTGAGGGCCGCAGAGTCACGGGTGCGATAGGCGGCCCGGCCGCGAATCTTGTCGCCGACAGTGCCAAGGGTACGGTCAAAGGCTTTAGTGTCCTTGTCCTTCATGAACTGCTCAATATCGTCAACGACAGCGAGGTCGGTGAAGCGGCTCAGACTGATGTTGATGTAGCGGTCGACAACGACGGGGTTACCGAGCTTGGTGATGACTGCGTCCCAGTTGGCCTTCATGAACTCCCACTGGAGCGGGCGGCCGATGATGTTGGCGGAAACTGAGGCGCCGAGCACGTGCATGTCGCCACTGGGGACGGCGTTGGAGGGAGGGGACTGGTTGAAGATGAAGGGGATAATCTCCGTCTTCAGAAGCTCAGCATCCTTGACAGTACCGAGGACACCCAAGCAGAAGAGCTTGCCGTCGATGGACTTGGTGTTAAACCACTCCTTCTTTAGTACCTCAACAGTGCGCGCAGGCTCCTTGGTTATGGCAGCACGCCAAACGGCGGAACGCAGCGAGGGGTTGATGGCATTGGCCTCGGGGTCCTCAACCCAAGCGTTGAATCGCTTAACAGCCTCCTCGACGATACTGTTCAAGTTAGTGATTTTTCTTGGAACGAAAATGTGTATGAATCTTACGCAGGGTGTCCACAGGCCACAGCGTTGCCAATAAGCTCCTTTCGGAGGATAGCGGTGAGGTAATCCTCGTTCTCAGGGAACTCCCAGCCAACCTCCTTGACCTTTTCGTCAATGAGCTTGAGCGTGAACTGGTCCAGACCCTTCTTTAGGGCCTCGTCCTCGTTAAAAACGGACTTGACTCCGGCAATAGAGTCGAGAACCTGGCGCCAGACCAGGGTGTGGGTCTCCTTACCGAAGCCCTGGAGGAAGGTAAGCAGAGCAGGAGTAGTGCCGTTGCCGGCGAAAGCAAGATCGGCAGTGGAACCGATGATGGAGATCTTGTCCTCAGTGGTGAGCTTGTCAAGCTGGTTGCTCAGCTTAGCCAGTCGCTCAGGGGGGTAATTGACACGGTAGAAGCCGGTGGCACCGCTGTTAAGCTTGTAGAAATCATCGTCGATACCCTGAATGGTGTCCTCCTTGCTGGTTAGGGATAGGGAGGCAATACCAGCCTCACCCTTCTTGCCCTCAAGACCCAGGGGCACCCACCAGGTGGTGGTGTCATCCTCAGGCTTCACATCACCGGTCGACAGGAATCGAGACTGCTTGATAGAAATCTGGCCGGGCTGCTCGGAGACCGTCACAACGGGGTGACCAATCTTGGAGATCCAGGGGTGCATAAGCTTGTCAATATCCTTGCCCGAGGCCTCGCTGAGGGCGGACCACAGAGCGGTGGTCTTAGCATTCCCGTAGGCGTGGGCCTTGAGGTAGCTGGAGACACCCTTGAGGAAAGTCTCGACACCGAGGTGGTTGGCAAGCATGCGGATGGCGGAGCAACCCTTTAGGTAGCTGATAGAGTCGAAAATCTGGTTGACTTCAAGGGCATCACGAACGGGAACGTGGATGGGGTGGCTAGCGCGAATGCCGTCAAGGCGGAAGGCGGCCTCCATGCCCTCGTTGACGAACTGAGACCAAACCTGCCAGTCGGGGTGGAGGTGGTCAACGGCGTGCCAGCCGACCCAAGTAGCGAAGCCCTCGTTGAGCCAGAGCTCATCCCACCAGTCCATAGTGACGAGGTTACCGAACCACTGGTGAGCCAGCTCGTGGGCGACAACGTAGGCGACAGAGTTCTTGAATCGGGGGTCAGAGGACTTCTCGTCGTACAGGACCTGAGTAGTGCGGTAGGTGACAAGACCCCAATTCTCCATGGCGCCATGAGTGAATTCGTGGACAGCAAGGAGATCGGACTTGGGAAGAGGGTAGTCAATGTCGAAGATTTCGGAGAAGAAGTCGATGATCTTGGGGGCGTGCTGGAGAGCCCAATCACCCTGCTCCTTGAGGCCGCGAGTGGTGTAGACACGAACGGGGATCTGCTTGCCGTTGTACTTGCGGTCGGTAAAAGCCTCGATGTACTCAAAGTCGCCAATGGCCCAGGCGAGCAGGTAGGTGCTCATGATGGGAGAGGTCTCGAAGGCAACGACTTGCCATCCATCCTTGGAAGAGCGGGTCTCCTTGACAGGCATGTTGCTGAGAGCGACTTGGTCATCGGGGATCTCAATCTCGACGTCGAAGGTAGCCTTCAGGTTGGGTTCGTCGAAGCAGGGGAAAGCACGGCGAGCATCGCAAGCCTCGAATTGGGTGCTGAGCATGTAATGCCACTCATCGTCGCGAGGAACGGAAGGGGCAGGGGTCTCAGTAGGCTTGTACTTGCTGCGGTAGAAACCGGCCATCTCGTTGTTCATGATACCCTCGAAAGTGATGGTGATCGAAGCTTTGCTGGCAACAGGCACCTCCTCATCGAAGACGATGGTGGCGCGCTGATCCTTCTCATTGTATGTGATGGTGGAGGACTCGAGAGTCTTGGAGTCGGCGGTGACCTTGGCGTGGGAGAGCTTGAGTTCGAGAGCATTGATGACGATTTCCTTGGTGGGCTTGACGATTTCGACGTCGATGCTGTGGAGGGGTAAGTTTCAAGAGGAGGGGATGATTTGGCTTGAGGTGAACATACGTGACGGTACCCTGGTAAGTCCAGTTCTTGAACTCGAGGTCCTTCAGGGACAGCGAGTAGTGGGTGGGCTTGACATTGTCGGGGAGGACGTCACGGTCATCCATCTTGAGGTTGCGGGCGAGTCTGGCCTGGTGGGAGCAGAAGCGGCGGGGGATGTGGGGGAGGAGACTGATGAAGTTCCCGAGGTCAGTCAAACGTCTGAGGCAGTTTTTTTTTTTTAGAGTCTCGCAGCTCCAGGCAGACGAGACGGACGATGAAGAAGAGGAGTTATATGGAAAGCAGTGAGAAGTAGAAGGTGGAATGTGACGTGATAAGAAGCTGGGTGGAAGCTGAGGTAAGGGAGGAGTAGTAGTACGGCCCACCGCGGGGTCAACGGGTCAACAGCTTTGGCAAAAGTTCCCAATGAGAAGCTGCGACCAAGCTGCCTGCCCCACTGTAGCACCTCCGGCACACGGAAGGCGGAAAACGGGAACGGCGCTAAAACGTACCTCCGAGCACCGATCGCAATCGGCTTCGTCCTCCGGGGTTCTGCGAACGACCACGACAGAGACGAAGGCGAGGAGTTGATTCCCACAGCAGCCGTTGTTGCAAACCCTCTGCTGATACTGTTGATTCCGTTGTTTGCTCTCTTGTTGAAACTGCCCATCGACGACGAGGCTGAAAACGCAACCGCTGGCAGTACGAATACTCCCCCACTGGCTAGCCTCGCCTCGCATCGGGAAACTGGCAAGCCACTGGTGCTCCACTGGCGCTGGCCGAGCTGCCGCATCAGGCACCGCGACCACGACGAAGAGGACGACATTTTGGCGGCACTGCCCCCGTTTGGCGGTCGCAATCAGGCAGGTCCTGGCCCGTTTGGCTTGCGTCGAAAGGGTTCAATGGGTCCTGAGGGTCTTTTTGTTCGGTCCTTAACCCACTTGAATCCCCATCGAGGGCACCTTTGTAGTGTAGTTGTCCTGGTCGGCAGACGCTGGGGAGTCGAGGGCTTGCGAAAATTCTTTGGTTGTCCGGGGCTGAGGCTCAAAGCCGCGGCTCCCGTCGTTGACCGGCGACAAGCGAGATAGACTCGTGTGAATTGTGTATTAACACTGTATGATGCACTGTACGTCATACGAGCTGGCTTCTTCACATTGCCGTCACGAGCCATTCAAGGGAAGTATTAGGTAAAGGTTTAAATTATTGATGAGGACCTTTTGGTTTCTGCGTGGAATTCGCGCAATTTCGTATCGTCATATGATACTGACACAACACTTCATGTGCCCCATGTGTTAGTAGCATTCTTCTCAATTTGGCTACCCTAGAGACCCGACGAGATGCTAGCAGAGTGCGATGCATATGGAACTCACCGACCGACGAGATGCTGTGTTAATCGTAGGTTATGGCTTTCCTAATTAATTGGCGGTTTTTTTTTACTATGGGCTTGATAGAGAAAGTTGGCCCATTTCATTTTTCACCTACAGAGGGTTCACCAAGTTATGCCGGCATTCCCAGTGGTCACCTGGTTCGAAATCCACTGCCGAGATTGGGACGGATGCATTGCAACCCGTGTCCTTGGTCTTATCCAATAACACTAGCAAAGCCAGATTTTTTTTTTGAGATGGTAAATAGGAAATCAGATAATTAGAGGTCGTGAGTGCGGTCCGTTGAAAACTAGTGCTGGGGGCACACAAGAAGCGATCAACCAAAAGTGGAATTGTGAAGGTCGGCCAGCATCTGCGCAGGTCTAGTGCAACGGCAGGTACTGTATTTGGGAGCGCAAAGCTAGCGATGAATCATTCACCTGAGCCCAATTCTCGCAAGTTCATCAAATTTACACAAAAAGCCGCCCTTTAGAGCTGTATTTGAGCAACTGATGGTTAAGTCTGCCTCGTCAAGTCCTCGTGATACCGTATTCCTGCGGTCGTTGAAGGTGCTGTATCCAAGTCCATAGTACTGCGCCCTCATGGACTAAGGCCTCTATCACTCTCAATTCTTAGTCCCAAGACCCTCAACCCTGTAATCATCCTCATGTTAATTAAGCCCGCCCTTTAAGTCGTCAGCATTATTGATCATGCAATCCCTCCTGGGGACAAGGAACTCTGGTATTTAAGAAAATGAGCCCATAAGGCATAGTAGTTGTTGCTGTCGTTTTAAGGACCTAGGAAGGGGGCTAAGATGGGCAACGTATTTGAGTTCAGCACTAATCAAGTGTAAGAGGGACGAGCACAGGAGTTCGAAGGGAGAGAGAGCATTTAGGGAGAAAAGCCCGAATTAGCGTTTCCAATGGCCCTCGGGCAACGTTGCTTTGCGTGCTAGGATAATGCCAACATCCGGGGGACACAGCCGGCCAAGTCTCCGCCCGGCTAAATGCGCCTCTGCTGCAGCCACTGGGGAACCTAGCAGAGCCCCAGGTCTGGGTGGCCGACCAGATTGGCTGGCTGGACGAAGCAGGATACAGAACAGGGCAGTGGCGCATTAACTGTCCGAGGGGCCCCTGGCGATGATGAGGGAGGCGTCGGGTTGGTGCTGGCTTGGCCGCTTAGGAGAACGTGCGGGGAACAGAAGGCGGAATTGTGCGAACACCCCCAGCAATATTCGGTTCCTGGAAAACGATAGAGAGAATTTATCATTAATGCGGTGCTCTCAACTTGAAAGCGTAGAGATCCAGAGTTTACGAATAGACTGCCTGCTACCCAACTTACCGCCGATCGGGAGACGAGCGTGGAACCAACCACCTTCATCACAACAGAGGCGGCCCACCTCCATGCTTCATCCTCACGGCCAACACCCACGAATGAATGCAACCATATACACAATACTAGACACAACCCCAGACATGACTCGAGTCAGACACCAAAGAATCACCTGCATCCGCATCTGCATCCTCATCCTCATCAGCTGCTGATGACACCACAAGACCGATCCCCGACACATCCCAACTCGCAACCGACCACCGCCCCGCATCCAAGAAAGCCAAACCGACAACCATCTCGGGGCATCATTACCTCGAATTAACAACCGCCCGAAGCCATCTCGCCAATCATTCTCCTCCGAAACGTTTCTTCCCCCGTGGCCCCGCCATCCTCTGCTCCGCTTCCCCCAGGTTTCTCCAACGAGTCGCATCTCGTCCGGCGACTGGAGATGTGGAGACTCGCCATGACGCTCTATTTCCCCATGGGGTCTCGCATGTTGCGGATCCGCCCTCGCGTGTAACCCAAACACCCGCCGTCAAACCTCTAACGTCCTTGATGCCCTGTGGTGGGCTCTGTTACGGTTAAATTGACCGAGAGAGTGCCCGAGCCTCGGGTTGATGTCGCCCGAGATGCTGTCTCCGGCATTGGCCTGCTTTCCTTCCAGAAGCAATAACTAGGTGCTTGCTCCCCCTCTGCATCGTCAGTTCTCGGCTTCCCTTGACGCCTCCTAGCTCCCACCTCAGTCAGCCATCATGGGTATCAAGCAATTTGCCAAGAAGCACTCTCTCAAGGTCTCTGACAAGCAGGTCACCAAGGCCGCCGAGCTGACGCTGCGAGAGTCCATCTGGCCCATCGCCCTCGTCACTACCCTCTTCTTTCTCTGGGGCTTCAGCTATGGCCTCCTTGATACCCTCAATAAGCATTTCCAGGTTACCCTGAACATTACCCGTGCTCGGTCCGCAGGCCTGCAGGCTGCTTACTTTGGGTGAGTCCACTCAACCTGGCATCATTGTCGCCACAGCTGACCATGTTGCAGCGCCTACCCGCTCGCCTCTCTTGGACATGCTGCCTGGATCCTCCGCCACTATTCATACAAAGCTGTCTTCATATGGGGTCTCTCCCTCTATGCGATTGGCGCCCTGATTGCTATTCCTTGCATCAAGGCCAAGTCTTTTGGGGGCTTCTGCGCCTCCATCTTCATCATCGGAAATGGGCTGGGCTCTCTCGAGACGGCGGCAAACCCTTTCATTACGAGTAAGTCTCCATGAGATATCGTCTCTTGAAACATCCTTTCTAACACTCCGCAGTTTGCGGTCCTCCACGATATGCAGAGATCCGAATCAACATGTCCCAAGCCTTCAACGGCATCGGGACCGTCATTGCGCCTGTGCTTGGCTCATACGTCTTCTTCAACTTTGATGACGAAAAAGCCCTAGCAAATGTGCAATGGGTCTATCTCTCCATCGCCGTCTTTGTTCTTCTCCTGGCAACCCTCTTCTTCTTCTCCACAATCCCCGAGATTACCGACGCAGGTGAGTTCAATCTTGTCTAAATAGCTTCAAACAATTTACTAACCCACGAAAGACATGGCTCTTCAGGCCCAGGAAACGCATGCGGATGCTGACGAGAAGCCGTTCATCAAACAATACAAGCTGTTCCATGCCTCGTTTGCACAGTTCTGCTACACCGGCGCTCAGGTAGCTATCGCAAGCTTCTTCATCAACTACGCAACCGAGACCCGCGACAACACGAGCGATGCCATGGGTTCCAAGCTATTTGCTGGAGCCCAGGCAGGCTTCACCGTCGGCCGGTTCCTCGGTGTCCTCCTCATGAAATACATCAGGCCGCGATCGGTATTCTTGGTGTTCTTGACAATGTGCATCGTCTTCATCTCCCCTGCCATCACCGAGCGCCAGAACGCAGGCATTTCGCTCCTGTACGTTGTCTTGTTCTTCGAATCGATCTGCTTCCCCACGATTGTGGCACTGGGAATGAGAGGTCTTGGACGACACACCAAGCGCGGGAGCGGCTTCATTGTCGCAGGAGTGGTCGGCGGCGCATGTGTGCCGCCTCTGACAGGTGTTGCATCTGACAATATGGGCACGGGGAAGGCTATGGTTGTGCCTCTTGCGTTTTTCGTGGCTGCTTGGACATATCCAATTTGCGTCAACTTCGTGGGAAGCTACAAGAAGGTTGTTGACTCATTCCATGAGACGGAGATTGGTATCCGTGAACACACTCTCGATGAAGAGAAGGTCCAGGGAGGACTAGTGGAGCATGAGATGGCAAAGACACAATCCTCTTGAGACAGTGTTTGCGATTCGGACTTTTTCAGTCGCTACAATAAAGTACATGACGTATCTACGGATCCTAACACCTAACCACCGAGACTGAGCTGATCTCGTTTTGTTTTGTGCTTCTGGTCCTACATTTGCATCATATGGATATGCTTCAAACAATACATCATCTACTGCTTTCGCATCCGTTACTCCCTAGTCGTTACTGGTTTCACTCAAACAAAACGAATAGCAAAACCCCATCAATTAACAAACATGCTAAACAATGCCGTATATGCTCCCCATTGGATGCTTATCTACCCTACCCACCATATCGACTTCCTACATATTGCGCATCCACTCTTTACACACAATTTAATGGGCGGAAGCCCACATCTCCTCGTTACCCTTGTATCATTAGAAGCCTTGCGGAAGTATCCTTGAAGACTGATGAGATCCAATATCCTTGAGGTGCCTGTGGTCCTTCACATCAACATTTTCAATTACTCAACTGCTTTACCAAGGTCCTCCCGTTCAGGACTTAATTGCTTAGCCCTTTCCCCTTGATTGCCCACGTTATTTCCAGTACCAGTCTTCTGGTTAATGCCTTGGGCCCAGCTTGCTGGTAGAATATCCTCTGGTGCCCTGGTGGCTCCGGCACGGGTCCTGGCGCGCTGACTTAGCCGGAGCGGGAGATACACAAGCGCCTCTATTTCGCCGCATACCAAGGGATTTTCGGAACCGCTAGGAGTTGCGTTTCGCGGTAGGACTGCTCTCGAAACGCAAGGGTTTCCAGCTCTATCCTCGAAGTTTGGGAAAGGGCACGTGATAGGCGTGTACTTGTGAGAAGAGGACTTTAGTAGTTTAGATATACTTAGCACTGAGTGAAGCCGGATTTTTCGACGATAGAGATTGGCACGGAATAGCCACGAGGGTCGATCTTTACGATTAGAGAGACCGACGATCTTCTATAAGTCCAAACTTCCGAAATACTTTCACTGGCGGAGCGCAACCTGGGGGTTACGTGGGCTGCCTAACCGACGAAGCAAGCCCGGAAAAGAAGATCTCACCCGGAGGTGAATACAACAAGAACTACATACATGTTATCTGTCAGATGGATGTTTTCGTCAAACCTTTCCGGTTGCCTAGACGTGGATCATCCAACGCCTTATCACTATCCAAGGTGACCGATCGAAAATGGAAAATCATCGTCTGGTCCGAACGAACGTCTGTCTCGATTCCACCTAAACTTGCGTCGGTTCCGAAGGATGATTCGGGTGGAATCTAGTCTGATGATTATGGCGATGTCGTTTCGGGTCGTTGCTAAGAAACCAAGCTCAAATCGGGGAGAGATGCATATCGCCAATGCTTGATCCGGAGTTTGCTCGTCAACGATAAGTTCAAGTGAAAGTTGCGTTTCATTTCGTCTTGTTTCTGTTTCGCAGATCTGTGGCTATAGTTTTCTATTGCTGTCGTCTAACGTGGCTGTGATGAACCCAGCAGAGGTAAGACTTGTCCATCAGCGTTCACGACATTGAAGCCAATGGATAGAAAAATCACACAAGGCCCAACAGATCATCCTATAACTAACTCCTAGTTTGGATACCTAGGACCACAAAACAATTCAAGAAAACAGAAATTGAAAAGATCTCAAGCCACAAGAAGTTGTTTGGCTCATCCAGATACTCTTGCTAAGCACATGGCTTCGACCTGATGATGTCTGGATCCGTTTCTCACAACTTCAATGAATCAAAGCGCTGAGCGAGGTACTGTTGTTTCTGAGTTGGAAATAACGATGCGCGGCACGCCCAATGGCCCGTATCGAAGCATGACCGAAGAAAAAGTAGGGCGAAACAAGTCATGTTGACTCAACCCAGTCACCACGACTGCCCTTCCGCTTTGTGGTTCCACTTCCGAGGCTTTTGCTCCCTTGGCATGTTTCAGCCAATACGACACACACGTGGGCTTGAAATAGTCCTTAGCTGTTTACACAGGGGCTGGATAAAGCCTCGACACTCGGCTCCGGGTAGGTATTGGTGCCTAGGCTCTGATTCGAGAACCAGCAACTAGCCTTCTGGAAGGAATGGGGAATCATGCGAGCCAGGCGAGCCAGGATGGCAGCAAGACATCTCGGGAGCGGGTATCGAGCCGGGGCAAATCCGCTTGTGGCACCATCCACGATTGAGATTGTGGACGACGGATTCTAGGTATAGTATTCACGGAGGGAGACACTTGAAGGAATGTGGCTCGTCTATTGAAAGTGGCCCAGCTTTCAGTCTCCAGTTATCTTTCGGATTCAGTACATCCGAGAAGTCCACGCGGTGATCATGAGAGTGGTAACCTCCCTGAGGGAGGCATGCTTTTTTTAGAGTATTGGCTTGGCAGACGAAATCACAGACCGAAGGCAAAAGAAAGCATGGACCGGCTGTCTCAGGCAATACTCGCCATAAGCCGTTTGGAGGTAAACAACTAATGAATTCATAACCGGGGAACCTAGCTGTTGATTTGATCGACAACTACTGCCACTCGGACGCGGTTTCGCGAGAAACCTTAACAAACTCCGACAGCTCCTGCACCAGGCTTCTCCACAGTTGGCCTGCGACGTCTCGGTGACGAAGATCGACATCGAAAATGCATCTGGTCCAAACGAGGTCATGGCGTTTGGCCAGTATCGGGTCAAAGGTCAAGGCAATACCCAACGCGGCCCGGTGTCGCGATTTCGGGTGTGTGGATAGCAGGAAAGCGGGTACTATCCCTATTTGGATACCGAATAGTCGACCCAGGCCATGCGGAGTGGGATGAAGACAACATGAAGAGGCGAGCAAGGCGGGGATGGAGGTTGCATGTTTACTACACTGGAGACGAGTTAGGTTTGAATTACGGGAGGAGGCACTCGACGAGCAAAGCTCGCCAACGCCGACGCTATCTTCGACGGTGAATTTGCAGGATTTGGGATTGTGTAGCTGGCGATCACCGGAGCTAGCAGGAGCTTTAGTCCCATGGGGCTGGTCGGCCAAGATCGATTCTGTCGTGTGTTCCGGACAATAGCTGGAGTCTTGGATGGACAGCCACAGGTTAGATGGGAGGCGAGGAACAGAGAACTCAGGCAATCACGTCGACTGGAATTCTGGCAACGTGGGCGAGACAAGCATTCTGGCTGGTCGAGGCGATCTGGAAGATTTCTTGGCGGTGGGCAGGTCGATCGACGATGGCGAGGGATACAGAGCCATCAGCAAACAGGGGAGACATATATGACGACGTGTTAGCGAAGTGACAGGTGAAGCCCGCGAGATACAAGGAACAACACGTTGCCAAGAGGTCGCGGTGTTTTGAAAGATCATCCCAGAGGGCCAAGACGATGGCGTTGCGACTTGAAGTAGGCGCAGGCGGTGTTGGAGGTCCCTGGTGGAGCAGTTTGAGGACTCCAGGAGCCAATCTGTCCCGGAACTCTAAAAACGTGGAAGGATTCTGGCTCATGATTGGCTGCAGACCCCGAGTCAAGATCGGTGGTGCGTCGCACCCGCAGCGAGTGGCCCGTGCGCACAGCCGCGTTTCCTCGCACGCTAGGCCGTTCTAGGAGGCACCACAGACCTTACCTGGGATAAAGTTGGTTTGCTCCATATTTCTGCCTGTATGTTTGACACTCCGCTCTCCACCACAGTCCCACGGTCGTCGTCAGTTGCTGCTCGCTCGCTAAGGTTTTCGCAAGCCCTTCGAGCTGCCGAGCTTTTCAAGCGCTGGGATCTTGCCTCAGTTAGGGCACCGAAGCTGCACCCATGGAAGCTGGGCGTGAGGCTCTGGCCCAATTGGCCCGTCCGTTCGTCGTTGCCATGCCCCCACGGCCGCATGAGGGGAAGAGTCGCGTGCTTCGCTTTCAGTATCCCGGTTTGGCTTCTGGACTCGGAAGTCCGTACGGGAGGCAATGAAATCTCTCCCTCGCAAGGGCCAACCTCCATCCGAAGCGGGGATCTAGGCTCCTTGGCTCCATCATGGCCCAACCGGTCACAGAGCTCACAGATGCCACGAGGGGACGTGAATCTCGGGGGCCATATAAAAATACCATGAAGCAATGAGCGGGCGTGCGGGACACGAATCGTTCGAGCGTTGTATCAGCAGTTGTGTGCCGATATCTCGGTCGTCTTGGCATCCAGGGAAGTATACCGAGAGCTGGGTGCAAATCTTCCCGATGGACTAGAAGCCATGGCGCCCTTAGCT
>JABSTB010001068.1:0-20237 GCA_013756995.1 Neonectria neomacrospora | reverse complement strand
ACGCAAGTACGCAAGTACGCAACCGGGTGGACTAGCAGCAGAGAGACACGAACGAACGAGGGCGACTATAGGCCGATGACATGCCACGTCAAAGGGACGGGACGAACGGATGGAGTCGCGATGGCGGTGCAAATGAATGCAGGAGAGAGACGAGATGAGGAGGTGAGAAGCAAAACAGAACGAGGATGAGAATCGACACCATTTGGGTGTCCTACATGCCGTGAAGGCGTCCCATCCGCCTCACTTTCGCCCGCTCTTCCCTTGTGTCGTGGCATACCGGCCAATCAGAACGCCCTGTTCCACCCCCTCTGCACACTTCTGCGTCGGTGAGTTGCAAGGCAGCCGTCAGGCAACCGCGAGGCAGCCAAGCCAAAAACGCTCACCACCGCAAACTTGGGGGGGAGGGCGATATGTCAGATTGCGAACCACCACAAACCACGACAAAAAGCACATCGCCGCGCATCTGTCAAATTACAAAACCTGCGCATTGTGACAAATGCGCACTAGCCAGCCCGCCCGCTCATCACGCCGATTCCCCATCCCCCGCTCGCCGCCCTTTTGCTCTGTTGAGAAGGGCGTACGTGCGTCGTCGCGCGTGCTCGCTGCGCCCCCCTGTACAGAATACCTCGCTGCGATTCTGCGATTCTGCGAGTCTGCGATGCCTTGATACCCGACCCGGGACTCGAGACTCGGGGCTCAAGACTCGAGACCCGGAGTGGTGACGCAGATGTTCAAATGGCCCGCCGACCTTGCGTTGGGTTTCATACGCCACATGATGCTGCGCAGCCAAGTTCCCACCGCCACCACCATCGGGATGTTTGCGAACCATCTTCCCATGCTCCGCATTGTGCTTTCTTGCTTCTCATCTACGCAAACCAGCCCGAGCAGCTGCCGAGGATATTCGTGATCGTCAACGTAGCTTGCGTTCATGGGAATATAGTAGTTCCTTGCGGGACGTAGCTTAAAGCAACCTCTTCTGGCTTGCCCTCTGGGTTGGTGTCCCAGACGCCCATCCAACGACCTTGATGGTCAGCCCCCTTTCTGTGCCAGTGTCATCATGCCCCAACGTTTGCTACATGTCTCTCAAAATTGTAATCAATACTTGCCGTGGGTTTCGTAGTGACTTCGAATAGACGAGTCTCGTACCAAAACTGCGTACCTGGATCCATCCTAGAGCATCGACTCAGTTATTGGATTGCTACCACCGCCCTTATGCTACTTCGAAGCCGAATGGCTTCCACAGACAGCAGCACAGACGCAGGATACCTCTAGCTATGCCGTCCTGCGGCCTCTCACATCCCTTCGTAGTTGTCTCTTCCCTCCATTGCCTCTTCTCCCGACTGGACTACCCACTTTTTCTCTCTCAGTATCGTCCCGGTTTCCCTTGGCCTCTATAAGTCTGAGAACCAAGCTGTGCCTTCCCTGGCGGCTTGTTCAGCCGTTCTGCAACCTGCCGTGCCGTGTCTGCGCGATGCACTTTGTCCAGCCTCTCACAGTCGACTTCCAGCGCAGCTACCTCTTCTCCCGAGAGGGGCTTGTCGCATCTCCGATCTGGATCGCACACAAGCTCGCCCCGAATCAACACTGTCCTGGGAAACCGGGTATCTGGAATTCTCCTGCAGCCTCGGAGATGCTTGTTCTTCCTTCGACACAGTTCTCCCGACTTTGGGCACGGCCTAGCACCAACACAGTGTGGAGATATCACTGCTTCTCGACTGTTGTTTTGCAACCAAGTGGCGGACCCTCTGCTCCATGTTCTACTCTCGACGTCTTAACACGAACCCATGTTCTCGACGGAAAGATCTGCTAGTGTTATGGAGTTGCTGCTAATCGTAAACCTTATAAGGCCCTTGGGCGTCTCGGTTGATGTTCTTCATCGTCGTAGCCGTATGATGTGGTTGGCCTTGATCACTTGCAAAGAAGCTCGTTCAACCAGCGACTTCTCCGTAAACCCAAATCAGGCCACGACTGTACTCAATGGCTGTACTAGAAGCTTGGAGGGATCATGCTCGTTGACCTCCAATGTCAATTTTGGCTCATTACTCCCACAAGCACTGTGCAACAAGAACCGGGTTTGTCACCACCAAGCGCATGTTCCATCGGATATCTGCCTCTGCCCCGATGCAGATCGCTCATTCTAGCACAATTTCGGGGCCCAGACAGACGTGTGGCGAGCCTTTGCGTGCAGAACGACACGATCCATCGGCTTCTGGCCCCTGGAGCTGGCTAGCACTTGCATGTTGTGTAGATGAAATGCATCATGATTGGATCTTGACGGTACTGATTGTCTACCTGTTTGGTGTTTGTAGGAGTAACTCCCACTGTAGCTTCTTTGTCGAGGGCTTTGACGGCGGCCTGCTTGTCTATAAAAGGTCAACTGGACCCCATGATGGCCTATTCAATTTAAATCTCATCATCTCAGTCGGCCCAGTCAAGAAACAACTACGCTCTTATTCGCTTTTACCTTGGTTCTAATCCTGGGGTTTCTAGCAATACTCATAAAAGCCTCGACAATAGGTAATAACCACACTCAGTGGCCTTCATCTCTAACACAAAAGTTGACACCCCCATACCAGACCCTAAGCTTCATCATCCAACCATCCAAGATGTGCGACTGGGAAGAATACCTCTTTCTCTGCAACCACTCCACCTTCCGCATCAAGTCCTACTGCCACTTTGCCCGCAACGACCCCAACCACCAGTGCTTCGGTGTCAAGGTCCTCCGCGACTCATGGAGTCAGAGTAGACCATGCGAGGACTGCATGAGCGTGCAGCTAGCAGCCGAAACCCAGGGACAACAGAGCTCGCAGGATACCCACGGCGACCATGAACAGATTATGCAGTAGTTATGAATTGGGAGTTTAGGACGGAGCGTCTCGGTAACTGGTGGTTTGGGGCTATCAGCCTGGAGAGTCTGTCGGCTTGTTTCAACGGGTCTTGTACAGTTTGTTTTACGTAGCTCTCCAGACGGCTTTTTGAGACGGTGATGTTGTTTGAGACGGAGATGTTATCATAAATTGACGATTTGTGTCATACCATCAAGACAAAATGTCAAACTTGCTGTGGTGCTTCTGCTGTCCTAAACCATCTGTGACCACGACATGGTGTCAATGACACCATGGCCAGTTACACACCCAGCTCGCCACTTGGGAAGAAGAAACGGCCCTTGATCTCGGTGTAAGTAGCATTTGTATCGGCCCTTGGTTTCTGAAATGAGAAAAACTGAAGTACAAAAGAACTCTGAGAGGTGCATGCAGCAGGCACTGTGGCCTCCCTCTCGGTAGCACGAGGCCATGCCCATCCACAATTTGCGGGGACACAACGTTACGACGGAGCGGTAGGACAGTGCAGGTGGGGGTAACCCGTTTGTTAAAGAGACCTGTAGATATCAGGATTTGTTTCAGGTACTGGAAGGACTCTGTGGCTAACACTGTGAAGCTTCTGCCAGATCATAGGGGGAGCATGTCCAGGCTGATGCGAGCTGCATGAGTCCGGAGACAGCTAGGCTCGAAGGCGGGACACCTCAACCATCAATTCCCACCACTCAGCGTATAATCAAGTTGGACTCTTGCATGTAATCAGTCCAACTGCCAGAGAGTAAATTGGGAAGCTCTCCATGGAACAAGGTGACGCGAACCAGGGGGAGCTCAGAGGCCACAGCATGAAGGAACGAAACGTTTTACGCCCAGGGGAAATACCCACACATCTTCACAGCAGCGGAGAATACAAAGGCGCAGCATTCACAAGAGAGGCAGAGGTGCAAGGGGAGTGGACCGGCCGGATTGCCGCGTCGGCCTCAGTTCACAACTTGACTCTGTCGGTAAGACACATCTCGGCTAGTCAATCCATGTTTGTGGCGCCCTCCACGAAGCCAACGACGTTGTACCGCTTGGAGAAAAAGGTGACCCAGTCATTCAAGACGCCCTTCTCCTGGTCGCTCAGGTCTTGCCAGTCGGGCCGGGCATCCTCGGGCTTGGTGGACGTCTTGCCCAGGGCCCTGGAGGCGTCCTTGCCGGCGAAGACTGTGGCGCATGCGTCAGTGACAAGATGCGGGTGAAGTGAAAGACGAGGATACGCAATGAAGTATGGCGGCTCCTAGGAGGTGATCTTACCGTTGTATGAGCCTCCTGGCTGGTAGGCCTTGTTGCCACTCACGTCGTAGACCTTGCCCTGTTTTCTTGTGATCAGACGCTGCACGAAGAGGAAGACGATGATAAGATGCCGTACCTTAATAGCGACGTAGCACTGTCCGCCGTCGGCTCCTGTTGCTTAATCTCAGCCCGAAGTCTTTGCGCGCAGCTCAGAACTCATGTGAAGCCAATCAACACCATGATGATGATGATGATGCTGGTAATGGCGGGGTTGGAGGCGACGAACCATTGGACCTGGCCAGCTCTTCGGCAGAGATGGGGTCATCCTTGGGAGGATTCAAGGTGATGGCGGTCTTGGGCTCGAATTTTCCCGACATTTTTACTGAATAAAGAGCAAGAGCAAGAAGAAACTGGAAGTGAAAAGAGGATGTTCTAGTGTTTGGGAAGTTGGAATATTCCGTCAAGGGCCCCAAAGCCTCGGCCGACAAAACACACACGAGACGATTAGCAAAGCCGGCCTACCAATGCACGCTGCTCCTGAGCCTCGGTCCCACAATTCCCCGTGTTGGTCCGTGCTCCACAGGGCAACTCAATTGATGGGTCATGAGCAGACCTAGACTATTTCGTAGACTACAATTGCATCGCAAGTGGCTTATATCTCAAAAAGTCACACAACTCTCCCACAGAACGCTCTCCTCCCGGCCTGTCCGCCATGTCGGTCTCGGCAGTCGCCTCGCTGCGGCCTCTCCGCGGCCAATGTCTCCGGCATGCTACCTCCGGCCTGCTGTCCGTCCACCTCCGGTCGCGCTCTGCCACCGTCCACATCCGCGCCGTCATACCCCTCCGACCCGATCCCGCACAGCGGCGATTTCAGACCACCTCGAGCTCCGATTCCTCCAAGCATGGCGCCAACAAGGAGCTCGCCAATAAGCAGAACCAGCTGCCCAGGAAGCAACAGCCTGCCCAGCCCCAAATCACCTTTCGCAAGTTCGCCGGACGTGCCCTCGCCGCTGGTCTTCGAAGTCTCGTCAACGCCGTGAGTCCAACCGGCATCAGGACAGCCTTCCGACAAAGCCCTGGAGCTACTACCTTTGCATTGGCAATGTATGATGTTCTTTATTTTCCTCGCACTTCCTATAGCTAACGCGAATAGCCTGATCGTCATTGGCATCATGGCTGGCTACACGGCCAAGCTCTACTTCACCTACTTCTACCACCTCCAATTCACGAGATACCCGAAGCCCATCGCCAACTCCCTGCGACGTGCCCTCTACTACACCAACATCAGCCCCGACCCCGAGCTGGCTCTCAAGTATTACAAGCGGGCCATGGAACAGTGCGCCGAGCATGGCTTGGACCCTTTCTCCGACGAGGTTCTCGGTATCCGAATCCAGACCTCGTATTGGCTGCAGAAGATTGGTAACTACAATGGCACCCTTCACGTCCTCGAGTCTGTGTTGGGAGATCTCAAGAAGTGGATTGACGTCATGGAGCAGTCGGTTAAGGACGGCAAGGTCGACAACGCTGGGAGACTAGTTACACCTGCGCCGAAGCAGCCAGAGGCAATCGAGGCCACTGAGACCGCGGCCGCCGATAAGACTGAGGACGATTTCGTTCCCGAGAACCTCTGGCATAAACGGCGGCGACTTCTCGCAAAGGCCATTGGAACGTCCGTTAAGCTCGGAGAGCTATACTCAGATGAGCACGTCCTCGACCCCGACAACTCCCAGAAGCACCTCATCTGGGCAGTCGAGACTGCTTTGAAGGAATTCCGCCGACGCAAGACCGAAGGCATCAAGGAAGGCGAGGGCGACTGGCTCTCCCCAGAGGAGACAGGCGGCGCCATCGAAACCCTCGGCCGCGACTATGAGAGCAAGGGGCAGTTCCACCTCGCCATCCCCCTCTTCTTCCAGGCCCTCCGCCTCTGCGAGATGCCCTGCCACCGCGCCGTCATCATGAACAACCTCTCCGCCACTTTCGCCCAGCACCCCATCTTCACACCGACCCTTGCTGACCAGCCCTCCGACGCCCTCCGCGAGTTGCACGACCCGGCCATGCCCACCACCCGCAAGGAGTGTCTCGAGGCGGCCATCAACTGGTCCAAGAACGCCTATCTTCACGCCGAGGACGTCAAGGGTGACGATCGCACCCCCGAGTGCGACGAGGCCTGCGCTGTCGCCCTGTGCAACTGGGGCGACGTTGCTGCCATGCTAGGCAACACCGAGCTCGCCCGCAAGAAGTACAACCAGTGCATCGAGATGAGTGACAAGCTAGACTTCCCCCACGCCGCCAAGCAGGCCCGTGGCGGTCTCGCGAACCTCAACGCCAACAAGGCGTAATATGGGATTCGAGATTGACTTTCGGTTGACATGCATGAGCTGGTGGCACAACAGTTGTACATCCAGAGCGACACGCTGTAAAACTAGAGCCTCCGTTTGAAGCCCGGTGACTACCAAGTATATATAAGCCCTGTTGGGGAATATGCATTTGATGTTGGATCCGCTCTCTGAATGGGCTAGGACTTGTATTAGTATATATAGATCAATCTAAATCGCAAGCATCAGGAGAAACGACGCCTATCTATTTGTTGCACATTGCGTGATAGTATTCATCAAGAAGCCTAACATTTACGCATTTTATGTAGCTAAAGCCACACAATTCCTGTGTTTTGACTGGGTAACGCCAATCCTTAGCAATGCTGCAATCATTCACGAATTTGTCCCAGACCTGAGCTCCTGGCAGACACAAGTCAAGCCATTTATAATTCCGTACGCCATTCTCCTTCATTCCATCCCGTTCCGTCCCGTCTTGAGTTCCCAAATCACAAACTACGCCATCTTCTGCCTCTTCGCCTCCAAGCCATTAACTGCTGCGACACTGGTAGTAGGGCCGCTTCCATTCGCCGGGAGGTCAGCTAGTGCAGGTCTCCCAGTGTTTGCATCGCCGGGAGGTGGGCGCTTCATCGTCGGCGGCCGATACGATCCCCTATTCGCGAGTGGGCTACCCGGTCCACCTGGCGCGCCTATCCGGCGAGTTTGGTCTAATGAAGGGTTGACCATGTTTGTCCGAGCGCTTTGGGAACTGGGAAACGAAGGGCGAACAGGCGTGAAGCCACCAGTGTTCTTCTGCGGTGCAGCGGATGTCTCTGCCTGAGAGCTAGTTGGAGGGACGTGCTGGCCGCTCTTTGAGACAGGCTTGGAGGAAGAGTGATCAATACCCGGAGTCTTTCTGATGGAAGGGCTCTCTGCCTTGGGGTTAAAGGCTTGCTGTCCGTGAGGCAACGAAAGACGAGCATTGCTCGTGCCTTGAATGGTGGATTCGGGCAGCTGACTGACTGCTCTGGCGGAGAAAAAGCCAACATTCTCTGAAATATTTCCATTTGGAGGGCCGGGCGGTGGAGGCCGAGGACCTCCGGCTTGGTTCGGGGTTGTGGTTCGAGTAATAGGAGCAGGCTGAGGTCGATTTGACTGGCCCTGCTGGCCAGCGTTCGAAGGCCCGGTGCGTACTTGGGCCTGGTTCGGGGTTTGAGGTGGGCGATTCGTAGCCCCGCCAGAGAAGGATCTGCTCGGCTGCTGGACAATTTGCTGCCCTTGTGGGCGGGTGATGTTTGCGCTTTTCTCACTCGGGGCGTGTCCAATGATAGACGTTGATAGCATAACTTCGTCAGGGTGGCCGTCTTCTGGAACACAGAAGTCCGCTTCGTCAAGCTCTACAGACATTCAGCCTCAATTTCCTCAAATCCATCCGAGGATAGCATACCTCCGAGAAAGTCCTCAAACGACTCCGAAACTGCAGGATGCGGCTCCGTCTTAATCGCCGTTGTCACCGGAGCAGCCTTGGTGATTGACTCAACCCGGGGAACATCCCGCTTGACAAAGTCAGAGTGGCGATGGAGGCTGTCCTGATCAAACTTCCTGACCGGCTCAGCCTTTATCTTGGTGACTTGCTTGACGTAATCCTTGTCGTAAACGCAGTTCCCAAGCACGTTGCCAAAGTTCCTCAACGCTCGCTTCATCCCGTCAGTTGTTCCCTCTTTCTTGGCCTTCTCAAACCCCATTGCCTTTCCTTTGGCATTCTCGATCGATCCGTATCCGATATCCTCGTGGAAGGTCCCATCGCGGAGCGTGATGCGAACAATGACTGACAAGCCAATGCTGACGCGCTGAGTCTGGGGGTTCTCGTCGGCGAAATCGACCTGGATGTTTTGGATCGAGGATGACCATCCGTTAAAGCCAAAGACTTCATTTGCGAGGCTGATGCACTTCTCAGCGGTGAGGTAGTGCACTTTGAGGCCGCCCGGGCCGGCACGCGTTGAGATGTACTCAGGGCCAAGCTGCTTGTCGAGTCTGGCTGATATGGTAGCTATTTCCTTTGCGGTCCATTCTGATACCCGGGGCTTCTGCTCCAAGAACGGGTTCGGCACTGTCGTATGTTGTTGGCCTGGCCTGGGGACGGTCAGCATGAAGAAGCGGGGAGTAGGCGAGCATATCGCAAAACATACGCAGGCATTGTGAACTATTGAACAATCAAGAGCGTCTATGCCGTCATCTAAATAGGAGCTCAGTGTAGCTAGAAACTCCTCTGAGGGAATGTTGACCCGGTCGTCCACACTTGGAAGCGGTGCTGCAGTGGAGATAGCAGCTGGATGATGGTTGCGAGGACGCGTTCACGACCAGGCAGTCGCGCGTCTCAATTGACGTGACGGGAGAGCACGTGACTATGTGCTTTGAAATCGGGGCCCACTCTTCCGGAGGGGCGACCCTGTCACCACCGGACGGTCCCGCCTGCCCCACTGGTTTTGGGAGACACTCAACCACAGCGTCGACGAGATGGGATTATGCTTTTCAAAAAGATATTTCATGAAAGCAGATATTGAAACTACAGATTCCGAAGTAGAAACCACCAAGACATCTCGTGGTGCCATGAAGGCCTATGGCAGACCATTTACCGACAGCGATTGGAGTTGGACCAAATGACCTACAAGAGACGACTACCCACCCACATGCTCGAGAAAGTTGGGGATACTCTGTAAATTCCAGTTCACATAACTCACCAGCTTTTATCATCTCACGGCTACCGTAGTAAAGGTGCATTATATTGTGATAGACGTTCAGAGTAAGATGGATCGTTGTGCATGCATAAACTCAAAGGGAATCCCAAGGCATCTTTCAATCTTAATTCAACTTATACTTATATTCTGGGAGTACATCTAATCTTCATTCCTCTTCGCGTTCAAAAGAACCCATTTTCATACCTTGATTTTACAGTCACGCTGCGCTGTTCCTCCATAAGTACGATCCAAATCCAGAGCCGAAAAAAGAAACACGGACACTATGGAGAACGTCTCTATGGATTGGATCGAACTGTATATTTTCCCGGCCTTCACAAGTTTCCACGAGGTCTTCAAGCATTCAACCAGCCAGTACCTAAGCGGCTTGAAGTCAAATCCTCGGACCCTGGCAAGTTAAACTGGAACAACACGGACGGCGCTAAGCTTGATCAATGACCCGCCGGGAATGGTTATCAAACCTAGCCCCTCTCTTACCTCCAAGGAGATGAAGGAACGGTGGTTCCACTTCAACTTTGCTTTTGGGGTTCGCCTGTGGGGACGAGGGTTGCCTCCGAGGCTCTCGGCCGTTATGGTGAAGATACGGAGTGTGTAACTTAGAGTGCTGGTTCCATCATTCTAGAAATCGAGGTTTCTTACATCACAATGCAAAGAAGAGACATACAGAATACCGCTTGAACCACGTTGTGATTGCAATCATCCCCTCGAGTCCAAGAACCAAGGCAGATGATGGATAAAAGAGGCCTTTCTACATACATGAATGATGTGGTCTGTCCACCTCTTTGGTACGAACAAAGAAAATGCGATACATTAATAATCCCTGCTGCTCATGAGTGAAAGAAAGGGATATCAAGAAATGCAAACAAAACGCCGCCCAACCCCGCCGTGACATGAAATGAGGTGCCTGATAAGTCTATGCCAGCCCTTGATGCCAAATGAAAGTCGTCAAAACGATGCCGTCGTGATATATGCAGTGATGACTCGTCCGGAGCGCCGTGTTATGCAATTGTGTTCCTCTCGCAACGTTGGGCTACAGAGGCCCAACTCGGACCGGAGCGCCATACGTACCAGACATCAGCTGGTTCAGAATAGAATTGGGATCCGAAGTGTTGGAAGAAGATCCGTTTCCATTAGGTCCCATCCATCCGACGCTGCTGCCCATGGCGCTGATCGCACCAGCCATGCGTCCACCAGATTGGTGGTTGTGCTGATTCAGAGTCTGGTCCCATCCTCCAGAGTGCAGGTTAAAGCCTCCACCTCGCTTGCCAGCCTCGTTGATAACCAAGGCCCAAGCCTTTGAAATTTCCTCGTATGCATTTTCCTTGTGGTGGCGGTAAGCGTGGGGCTCCCAGTCGGGGAGTTTGTGAATGAGATTTGTGGCGCCGTCGAGAAACTGGAGCGATTTGGTAGGTTGAGTCTCGTTGGGAGGGAGAAACTGGGGCGTGAAGTCGAAGAGAGCGTCGATCAAAGCAACGAGGGCGTCTTTGACTCGATAGTAGGTGTACTCGGGGCTCGACTCGCCGTAGGGAGCGGCATCCTTGAGCTTCTCCAGATAGTCCTGCAGCAAAGCGAGAGCAGACGAAACAGTCGGGCGAGGGGCTCCAGCAACAACTTCGTTACCAATATCGGGGTGGCGTTCGCAAATTCGCTCAAGAACAGTTCGAAGCTGGGAGGTGTCGAGGGTCTCTAGGAGTCGGGGGAGGGACAAAGGCCGGCCGATAAGTTCGTTCGATCGGATCTTCTTGGCTGGTCGGGCGAGGGATCTGGCGGAGATGGCGGGAGAGCTTTGAGGTGACATAGTCTCGTCGCCATCCTCATCGGCTTTTCGCTTGCGGCTGGCGGCCATGTTGTGGAAGGGGGACACTGAGGGGGGTTAGTGATGAACGATAGTAGTGTAGATGGAGATGGGCAAATGTGGTAGAAGAAATGACGGGGAGACACTCACAGGATCGCTGGGGAGACAGCCGAGGGTTTTCGTGTTGATGAGGGAAAACCGGAGGCTGTGGCGAGAGCACAACGTTCATGGTGGAGAGAAGGCTTCAAGACACCGGAGCGCACTGGGCGGCAAATGGTGACGAGGGTGAATGAGGGGATAGCGAGATCCAACAAAGGGCGAGCGACGACCAAAGGCGGAAAAAAGTTGGAAGAATCTCAGCGGGTTCCTGCAGAATGTTGATGAAGAAGACAAGTGCCGACGGATGGACGGCAAGATGCAGAGTGCGTCGAGAAATGCCCCGGGCGTGCAAACCTGAAAGTGTGGAGGAGGAGAAGGGAGGTCGGGGCGGCAGGCGGGAATCTCAGCAGAGAGCGGTCAACAGCGGCGGCACGGGTGCATGGGTGCACCCGGCCGGCGAAACACAGCTCGGGGCAAAAAAAGATTGCGTTGTTAAGGGTAGCTAGCGAGAGGGTAGCGTCCGGCAGGGTGGTAGGGTGGTTGACTCCAGTCTCCAGTGACCAGTGGTGGTTGCGTTGGGTAGCGTGGTAGGGCCGCAGCGAGCCAGCGCAGAACAGCCAAGCAGGGCAAAAGGCAAGGCAAGGTTGCCGGGTGAGTGGGTGGTGGATGGAAGGATTGGGCGGGTTGATTGGATTAGGTCGGGTTTGGGGTTGGGCCTCTGTTTTGGGCTCTGGGCGTGACCGAAGGAGGCGGAAGTGGGAGGTGAGTGAGTTGGTGAGGTAAGACGGGAGAGATGAGTCGAGTGGAGCTGAGACGAGAGACTCGGGAGTGGATGGTGCTTTTGGGCTAGGCCTCCATCCACTGCATTGGTCCCTGCGGACTGCCTGTAGTTCCAGTGACTGAGGTGTAGTCTCGGACGCTTTGATTCGCTGAAGCCGAGCTCTGTGCAACCTGACCACTACTAACCGCACGTGATGCGAGTGAAGGCGCCTCCACGGGAACTGTTAGTGTGGCGCTGCCCCTACGAAGCACAGTGGGCGACAGTGGGCGACAGCGCCCGGGCGACAGTGGGAACCTAACAGTGGACTACGAGTAGCTAACATCCATGCTAGGTACCGCTGGCCGTCGGCTTCGGGGTGGGCCCGCGTGGCATCCATGGCCGGTGGGGCATCTCAGCTCGGTCGCTGCCATTTGCCTTCTTGAATCGCCTTTGCGGCGTCATCTTGCCCCTCCAGAGTCTAGAACGTGAACCTCCGGTCCTGAGTCCTTGTCATCGGCGTCATGCTCTATGCTTGAGTGACGGGTGGCTGACGGGCTGTTGGCGCTGGCTCTCCGGCAGAGTTGGCCGTAGAGTTTGCCGAGCCATCGCTTTCGACTTCCAAGCTGAAGTGAACTTGTCTCCTTCGTTGCCGTTTTGGCGTCTCCTTTGCTTGCCCGCCCCTAGGTCGTCTCGGTATGCCCGGCCGGCGACGGCTGCGGGCGGCGCCTTGGTTCTCTCCCGCCCCGGACCGGCTCCAGCAAACAGCACGAGCCAGAAACCACCAAAAGCCCCGTTCCTCTCCAAATGCCCTTCCCCCTTATTAATGCATTGGTATGGGGTTTTAAATGCGACGGTCTGTTCCTAATCCGCACTGTAGCCAGACCAGATCTGAGTTGCGTGCCAATTATGCCTGGATCCTGTCAGTCATGTCTTCCCCTTTGTCCGTGTCTCGATCAGGTGGCGCAACATCTGATGGCCTCCCAAACCAAGCTACTTGTTCGGTAGCCAATCCTGCACACCATGTTTTGGTCATCCGTCCCTCTCGATCAGACTAGCAACCCCTCTTCTAGAGACTCCCGGTTCTCTAGGTAGTATGAATATAGTCAAGGCATGCCAGTGGCCTTTTGACTTCGTGGGTTTTGAATTTGCCTTGAAATGCGACCAAACTCTGCCTCTCAGCCACACAGAACTGTCATTTCGACCCGCAGCGAGGCTCGAGTGTGTCTGAATCGACTCGTCTATCAACCAGCACACGGCCCCTCACAGCCTCCACCGCTGGCCGCGATGCCATTACTAATGTCGGGTAGTAGCTCCCCTTACATACGGCGGCGCCAGTCTTTTCGGTCAAAGTTGACAGTCTCATTTCCATCCAGTGCCAAGAACACACCAGCCTCCCAGGGCGTGAACCTTTGTCGCTAAGATGACTTTAAAAATCCATCTACCTGTTCGTGACAGCCTTTATCGGCTTCTTATTTCAGGGGTCATGGGGCATACTGCACGGCTGTATTATGGAGTTTCCTTGGGTTCTTCATCCAGTGTCGCAAAAAGACTAGCAGGCGCCTATTTCACAATGGTCAGACAAAAGCATCGCAGGTGTTGACTTGAATGAAACCTCACAGAACACAAAAGAAGGCATTGATAGGGCCCCTCATTTGCGAAACAGAAATATATACCAGTAGTCCCCATATGCCCCTTGATCTCAAGTATTGATTTCGGCTGGAGTACCTAAATTCACGTAAATGGACCTACACGACCCCTGATTCAACGTGGTTGATTTCATTGTGCCAAAACCAGTTGCCCCGGCCGTTGGAGCCCCGCATCCGTTTCCAGTTGCTGGGAAGAACAGGGCCCCACATCTTCCAGGTTCTCACCTCTTATCGCTTATCGCGCCCGCCAGTGGCAGAAAAATTTCTGGTCGCATTGGATTTGCTGCCAATCGATCCTTGGAGGACTTGACATTTTATCATCATTCGACAACGAAACAATGGCGATCAAAGAAAAGAAAGAGAAGAAGGAGAGGAAGGAGAAGAAAGACAAGAAGGCAAAGAAGGCTTCTGAGTTAGATGTCGACATGCCTGACAGGGTCGAAGAGGAGCCCGTCGAGGCAGAACCAGCTGATGAGCCCGCCGTCGAGAGGAAGGTGAAGAAGGAGAAGAAGGCAAAGAAGTCTTCTCGCTCAGACATCGACAAGCCTGACAAGGTCGAAAAGCCCGACGATACAGAACAATCCGAGCAGCCCGCCGCAGAGCCCACCGTCAAGCCCACTGCAGAGAAGAAGGAGAAGAAGGCCAAGAAAACGAAGAAGTCTGCTCGCTCAGACATCGACAAGCCGGAGAAGGTCGAAAAGGCCGAAAAGCCCATTGAGACAGAACAATCCGACGAACCCATGGCCGAGCCCACCGCAGAACCTACTCCCTCAAGCAAACGCAAGGCTGCCATCGATGAGATCGAAGTCGATGTGTCTCTCCCTGAGCCCCCTTCCAAGCGTGCTCGCCGTGCCCTCAAGAAGGGCAAGTCTCTCCCCACCAAGCAGGACAGCGATGACGACACCCCCGGCGAACAGAAGGACAAAAAGGAATCTACCCGCTCCGAGCACTGCGTCTGGGTCGGCAACTTGCCCTTCTTCGTCACCCCCACCGAGCTGCGCAAGTGGCTCGTCGACAACTCCGGCGAGGTCATTTCCGACGAGATGATCACCCGCGTCAAGCTACCGACAAACAAGGATGCCGGTCGGGACAAGAGCGCCAAGCCTACCAACAAAGGCTTCGCCTACGTCGACTTCACAGACATTGGCCCCAAGGTCGCTGCCATTGCCCTCTCAGAGAATGAACTCGGCGGTCGAAAACTTCTCATCAAGGATTCCAAGTCCTTTGAGGGCCGTCCGAAGAAGGAGCCCGAGGCTGAGCCCGGCGCCGAGGGAGCGCAGGATCAGGTGGATCCCAATGCGAGCCGCAAGATCTTTGTCGGCAACATGGGCTTCAAGACTACCGACGAGGACTTGTCGAGAAATTTCGAAAAGTGCGGCGAGATCGACTGGGTCAAGGTCGCCACGTTTGAGGACTCGGGCAAGTGCAAGGGATATGGCTGGGTCAAATTCAGGGAGCCCGAAGGAGCGGCGTGGGCGGTCAAGGGCTTCGTGAAGATCAAGGAGGAGGTGGAGACCGAGCAGGACTTCAAGGAGGGCAGCAGCAGCAGTGATGACTCGGACGATGAGGAGGAAAAGAAGCCGCAGAAGCAGTTCAAGATGCGCAAGTGGTGGGTTAACCGGATGATGGGCCGCGAGCTCAAGATCGAGCTGGCCGAGGACGACCAGGTGCGATACAAAAAGCGCTTCAAGAAGAACCCCAACGCCGAGACCCCCGAAAACCCACGGGGCCGACCTCCGGCACGCAAGGCCTACAAGCCGAACGAGGGCGGCGCCGATGCGGAGAGCGCGGGCGAAGTCACGGTGAAGCCGTTGAAGGAGTCGACCGATATCTCCGTGGCGAGGTTGACGGGTGCGGTGGTCAAGCACACCGGTTCCAAGATGACGTTTGACTAGGTAGCTTGGCAAGGCAGGAAAAGTAATTCACGTTTTGAGATACCCACAATCATCACCCCCGCAAGATTTGTTTTTGTTAGTTTGCTGCGCTTGCTTCATCACCAGTGTTGTCTACGAATAGCTCCGCTAGACCTCGTCCCGGCCGGCCGGAGGTGAGACGGGCCGCTGACTCGCTCCCCCGCTTCAAGCTTGTGACGTCGATGCAGCTTGTCTGAACTTCCTTGTACACAGCACGAAGGCCTTTTTTATATGTTTTGAACTGAATCTATTGCAATACGTCGTTAATTTACAACATGTATGAATCACAGGTCACCTTCACCTTGGACACGACCTGTCCTTGGTAAGTCAACTCCACCAACAGACGACCTCCGGAGAAGCGGATCTCATATATCAGCTCCTTGTCGTAGTATCACCCTCTCGTCTCAAGTCCCCATCACTGATTTTGATTCTTAGGACATACCTAGCAAAGAAAAGGCATCAACCCTCCCCCCCCTCTCGTCAAGCCCACTAACCTCGCTCCCCCAGGCTCGACCAAGCCCTTTCCCAAGTCCAATCCCCATCCGTGCCCTTCACCCTGCACTTCGCCTCCTACCAGCTCTCCTCGGACTTCCCGGCCACCGTCCCGGACCGCGACCAATGGGCCCTGGAGCACAAGCACAACGACAACGCGGACGCGCAAAAGCTGTACCAGGCGCACATGGCCGCCCTCGCGGAGCCACTCGCGGTGCCGCTCGCCTTCGCCGGCCCTACAGGCAACACGTTCCACGCCCATCGCATCATCCAGCTCGTCCAGGAGTCTGCCGGGCCCGCTGCGACGAACCGCCTCGTGGACGCCCTGTTCCGCCTATACTTTGCGGAGGGGCGGCACCCGGCCGAGGACGACACGCTCGTGGCGGCGTGCGTCGAGGCGGGCTTGTCGGACGAAGATGCGAAGACGCTGGTTGGCGATCGCGAGAAAGGGGCAAAGCAGGTGAAGGAGCAGATGCGCAACGTGGGGATGGATGTTGATGCGGTGCCGGTGGTGATGGTGGAGGGTCGGCGGAGGGACCTCACGTTGACAGGGTTGAAGGAGGTCTCAGACTACGTCAAGGCTTTGGAGACAGTTGTCAAGGAGAGCTCATAGATTACTTTACGTAGTTGGAACAGGGAGGTCATTGGGGATGGAATGAATGTATCGAATTGCTATACAGAACATCGAGATATGTACAACTCGTCATCAGTTCCTTGAAACGAATCATCATAAGTACATGAAGAAAAACATAAACGAACGTAGGATCATAACATCATATCTCATCACAAGCCAAAACTCCTCCTTCCCCAACACGTTATTTTCCCATCCAACTCCATACACACGTCCTATACATCTGCTTTACATGGAACTCAGGACCGGCTGAACATTAGCGGCACCAACACACTCCGGCTCTCAAGCCCCCTACAGTCCTCCATGACCATGCTCGGGCCAAACGCGGTGCCCAAGTCCCTGCCAGCAAGGAAGCGGCACGCGCTGGGCTCGACCGGACGGGTCTTCTTGCTGCAGAACTCGCGGCTGAGCTTGATAAGCACGGCGGCCTTGGCCTTCTGCAGGGCGCTTGTGCGAGCGACGGCGTCCTCGGCAAACAGGCGGTGGGCCTGCTCCTGTTCAATGTTGCGCCGCACCGGGCTGATGCCTTCGTCTGGGATAACTGTGGCGATGTTGGCATGCTTAGTAGCCGGGTCGTAGATGGTGGGCTGGAGGAGAATGGGTTGGGGGTCGGCGTTGAGGACGGGTGCAGTGGGTGAGTTAGGGACGGGAGTCTCCGGTCGCAGGAACTCCTCCTCATGAGATGGTTTGATGTGAGGGCGAGAGGGCTTATGGCGAGTTGAGGGAGAGCGGTGGCTCAAGACAGAGCGTTGATGTGAGAGGGAGGGCACCTCATGGACATCATCGTCATCACCGCGGTGCTTTCTCCGGCGGCGACGAGACTTCTTCCTAAGCTTGGTGGTGAAGCTCGCGCCGAATTCGCTTTCTATGGGGGCAGGAATGGGGATAGTGGTGGCGTTATCATCTCCCGAGAAGTTCGCAATGACATCGCGCTCTTCATCACCGAATGTGAAGCCACCAAGGTCAAAGTCCATGAGCTCCCGGCTCGCCGCAGTTACGGCGGCACTAGGACTCGGGAGGTACTCGGAGCTAGGGCTCGTAACGAGACTGCACTCAGACGGCGTGGCCACACTGCTGCTTCGGGACCACAGCGAGTCGGTATCCAGGGGCGCCAGGGCGTCGTCCCAGTTGCCGTTGTTGGCGAGGGAGACGCTCTCAAAGTCGAATTCCTTGACGGTCTCGCGGTGCGAGTTGATGAGATCGCTCAGCTGGGGCGCATTCATAGTGGAGTTGCGGATCTGAAGATAGCGCAGCTTGGGGAAGTGAATGGGCCCGCGGGTTGGGCGTGTAGGAAGGGGAGACATAGGGGAGGTGACCTCGTGGAAGAGTTTCTTGGAGCTTCGCGGAGGCGCAAACAAAGGGTCTCCGGCTAGGGAGACGGGACAAGGTCCCTTGTGGCCAAGCCAGTTAAATGCAAACTTCTCGAGGTTGGGAGCAAAGTTGCGGATGTAGTCGTCCATGATCTTGAGGTGATCTAGGCCTGGGGACGTGCCATAGAAGTCCCAGGCGTCAACAGAGATGGAGAGCTTGCGGATCTGTTTCCAGCGACGGCCAGCTGAAGGAACGCTTCCGAAGCCAGGGACGTGGCGGAGATAGTTGAAAGCAGACGGGTGGAGGGAAGATAGGGACAGCTTATGAAGCTTTGTCAGGGGGGCTCGCTCTAGGGAGATGCGAAGGCTGATGAGGGCGTAGTCAACAATGTTGCGGCGGTAGCGCTCCCGAGGGTCCTGTCCAGGGCAGCGGATAGTAAGATGGCGCATGTTAGGCAAGTTGCGCATGGCATTGATGAAGCTGGGAACGTTGGTGGCGGCATGGAAGAGTGGCGGATACTGCTGAGTGAGGATATCACCGAGCTCCGAGTTGGCGTACTTGGGGCGGGAGAGGACGGAGCCCATGCTGGTGTGAGGCGTGTAGAGGAAGGAGATCTCATTGCCAGAGACCGGGTGGATAAGAGGAGGGAGGAATGTGGCGTCTGAGTGCGGAAGATAGAAGCTGAGGTGCTCGATGTGGTGGCCGATGCGGGCGAGGGCAGCAACTCGCGCCGGGCGGGTGAAGGTTGACGCGGAGAAGGAGATGTGAATGCGCGTGAAGAGGCGCTTGGTGACGAGGTTGCAGCAGGCGGATGAGGTCTGGCGGATGGCGCAGATATCCTCGGTTGAGAGCAGAGGGAGAAGGGAAGACTTGATGTAGTCGCTCCTCAAGAGGGCGACGAAGCGCTGTTCTGTTGATGAAGCCATGGCAATGATAGCATGTCGTGAGGGGGAGCAGTGGATGTAAAGGTTGGGCGGCAGAGTTTATCAGGGCGGCAATTTTGGAGATGGTTGTATATCAAGCTGGTTGTATAAGAAGCGGGATGTGGGTGTTCGTGGGGCTATAGTTGGTGTTGGGCGGGTGCATGTAAGAGTGGTGTTATATGAGGTAAGATGGGCAGTTTTTGATCAACGAGATTCGTAGGCGAGGCAATGTTATAGGCCAATTCGGATTCCAATATCAGGGGAGCAAAAAAAAAAGAGGTTTGTAAATATGTCTGTCTGTGCCTGTCTCTTGGTGGACTTGGATTCTTCCAGAGTCAATTGAGCAGGATGGATAAGGAAGAAAGTCTGCCTTGGAGAGACTCTTGTAGTTGGGGTTGGAAACAAAGAGTCGGAGAGTTTGAGAGGAAGGGTTTACAATGGAAACAAAAGTCGAGGAGAAACAAAAGGGAAGAGCAGCAGACAAGCGCACCCCCGGTCCAGGGCCAAGCGAGATATATCTGCCCTCGACATGCGTCCCTACAGCCCCTCGCTTTTTCGCATCAGCCTGCCCTCCCGTCTGGTTTGGTGTGCTCCCCTGATGCAGAGAGGCGAGAAAAGAGCCGGAGGGAAAAAAGAGGGCTCTATGCTGCACCATGCTTGACACCAACACTTGCCTAGTGCCGAGCCATGGTGCATGGGGTCCATCGC
The DNA here is from genome assembly GCA_013756995.1 of Neonectria neomacrospora. NCBI lineage: Eukaryota > Fungi > Ascomycota > Sordariomycetes > Hypocreales > Nectriaceae > Neonectria > Neonectria neomacrospora. The sequence continues at coordinate 800 of JABSTB010001068.1, read as the reverse complement.
GAGAAGCTGGCCCAGACAGCAATCGACTGGCTGGCGGTGACTCACGGTTGGACGCAGGGCTGCCGAGAGCTACCATAGTACAGGAAGCTGCAGGAGGGGGGCCCGGCACTGGGTGGAGAACAGGTCGCGGCGTGGTCCATGGCCGGAAGCTGTTCTGATCGGCGCTGGACGTTTGGACGTTTGGACGTTTTGGACCGGGGGATGGTGGGAGAGGGCGCCACAACTCACAAGCCGGGGAGTCGTACCCGGGAGAAGCGGGCGACAGAAGAGACTGACGGTGGGGAACATGCCGTGGGACCGTGGGACGCGGGCCTTGTCACCCTGCAACGAGGTGGTGTCTGTCGTGGATCTCCCATCGTGGACGACGGAGCCTCCGTGGATCCTCGTGGCGGTGATGCTCGGTCGACGTTGACGTCGCGGGGGAGTCGGAGCGCGTTGTGACTCGACCGCGCGCCGCTGGCGCCCTCTGGTTGGTCGGGGCGCGCATGCACCACCGACACACCTACGCCACACCTCCAGCACACCGGGGGACTCGAGACTCCAGGTACCTGGGCTGTACAAGCCGCGTGGGTTGGAGGAACGACGACCAGTCGGGTGGCCTGCAGCGGGCCATTCTCCTGCACACTCTTTCCATCGAGGTTTCTGACCTGCGCCGTGATGCACACTGCACGCACTGCACCTCAGATCCCCCGTATCGTCGCCCACCACTAAGGGAAACCGCCCTGGATCAATGGCCTTGGATGATGCGCTGCCTTGGGATCAATGCCCTGAATCAAACCCCCATCTTCCATGTCATCCCC